>JAODOY010058453.1:0-17639 GCA_025399855.1 Forbesichthys papilliferus
GGAATCAAAGATTATTTCATTTATTTTTCCTAATTATAGTTGAGTGTTTTTAATGTTTTTTTTTAGAAAGAGTATTCTAATACTCGTTCGGAAATACCATCAAGTATTCGAAACCTGTAAAATGGTATTCGGGACAGCCCTAATGTGTTCCCATTGAGGCGGTAGCATGACTTTCTCCCTGTGCTCACTCTTCAGGAGCACGGTCCACCAGAGCTTCCCGGACTTCACCTTCCTCACAGGAAACTGGATCGGCAAGCTGATGAAGCTGAAGGGCGAGCTCGACCCCGAGGTCGCCATCGACCTCTGTAACAGAGCTTCACTTGCATTCCTGCAGAGACATTTAGGTAAGTGTCAACTGGGCAGCCCGCACTTGGCTGGGATTCAAACCCGGATCCCTGGCGTACTAGCGAGGCTAAAAAGGGTAAGCCCACATGTCCTACTTGTGACCGTTGCTAGAGCGACCTTCTGCTAGAGGCGTCGTAGAGTGAGGTTTATCTCACTGCGCAACTTCACCAGTTGGCTGCTATTGCGTAACAAGCAAACATGTAGTGGGCCTCTACACACTGTTGATACACATGCAACGATTACTACTGCTGTTCTTGGCATGCAGAGCCAGTAAATTCATATTTGTAACTTTTCCAGCCACTTCTTTCACCTACCTACATTTGAATGCTATAATAATCTCTTAACAGGTCTGCAGAAAGACTTCAACCAATGGGACCCCTTGATTGAAGGGATGGATGAAAACCTTATTCCAGGAACAAATGTTACTTTACTTCAGTCTGCTATCTGAGCTACAGTATTGTAAACACTGGGCAAATGAACATGTCTGACCTGCCATAATGTTAAGTAGAGCACAATAAAATACTTATTTATGTGCCAGGTCTGATGCTACGGATACCACAAAATAGCAGCTTAGGCCTGGTTCAGTCTACGCGGACGCAAACCAAAGTGCTACGCGTGTAGTTTTAGCACAAAGAACGCGTGTCAGTTGGTGCTCTGAGCCATTTCAGATTAATTGGCAGACGCGTTTTGTGTTGTGTCACAAAAACGAAGGCAACATTTTAATACGCATCAAACCCTCATCAAATGTGTTTGCGTCCTTGTATCTTGCGTAAGCTATGAACCAGCCCTAATGGGAAGTGTGGGGGCCTTGATGTTCTTGAAAGGACCTAGTAATCCATCTGGCAAATTATGGTTAGGTAAGATTTAACGAGAATTGAATCAATCCTAACGTAGCACATTGCTGTTCAGATAACTAGATGCTACATTGTTTATCTAGCGCAATTGCACAAAATGAAATGATAAAGTAAATTAAGATCTTAACACTAAAGTAAATGTCAAGGTAACTAATTATAGTTTACCTAAACTTTACCATGCAAATATGTGCCTTAGCTTACTGTTAGCACTTTCCACTACTTTTATACAATTTTATACACAATCATGCACTTCCTGTCTGAACTCAATTTGTACACTTTAATTCAATAAATCTGATTCATGTACATAAATCTGAATTCTGATTTCCACCATACCATCCCATTGTGCTTCTGTCATATTAATTGGTTGTTGGAAAACCAAACCATACCATTGAGTAATTTCTTTGACAGTTACTGTAAGAACTAGCAAGGAAGAGTTAAAGGAAACCATGACTGAGTAACAGAAATTATTTGGTTTTATTGTAACAAAACAATACACAAACCAAAATCAAATAATTTAACATAAATCCAGAGACATTTCAAATTAGTGCTCTATTACAAATAGTCAGTTATATTTTAAGAACCAATTATGCAAAGGATTAACTGTTCCAGTAATGCTTAAATTAACATGGACAGTGACGGAAATAATTGTGAAATATACCAAGATTAGTATATTAGTGCAAAACTCACTGTATTCCAAAACAATGAGCTGATGAGAACAGGACCTTTCAGGTCAACTGGTTTGTTAAAAATCTTGACCTATAGTGATGCATACAGTTCAAACAAAAACATGAAAAACTTAAACTCAAATCTTCTTCATAGAACCCATTTTAACTTTCATGTCTTGTTTGGTAAAGCCAGGGACAAGAGCAATGGTTCATATCTAGGAAGCGGCATCAGTTACTTCTGTTGCTGCAATTGCGGTGGTTGAATCTCCTTCACAAATATGACACTGTTGCCGTCATCATCAGCACCATCATCAATTACCAGTGACTGAACCAGCATCGCTAATTGGGTATCTGAAAGTTGTCCTGGTTAGTACATTATTTGGCAACACTTAGGCCGCGTTCAGACATAACTTCTTTTTGGAAGCTGCCTCTTTTTTACATTATAACCCCGTGGAGCGGACCGCGTTTGTAAAAGCGCCACGGGTGCTGAATTTAAACTCTTCTGCAGTCGCTTTTGAAAAAAAGTTTAACTTCTCAGAAGAAAATGCCCGATGTAATCCGCTTTTTTTGACAGTTAACCAATCAAAAGCGGCGTGTTTCCCGTAACAACTGCTTCAGCTGATTATTTTTTTCTACATGAAAAATGCCCAGGCCAGCGCTTTTATTCATAAAAAGTTAAGTCTGAACGCGGCCTTATATATTATAAAACACCTTAATAAAAAAGTAATCTATTAAAAAAAAAAAAGTGTATTTGCTCAAATTGCAATCAACCAAATGAAAGATTTCAAAGAGTGGTACTGGCCAAATTGGGTTTGTGGAAGTATTATTTAATTACGTGTGAATTGAGAGTGACTGTGATAGAGACCTTGATCACTTACCAAGACCGTCTCCTGAAGTCTGGGACAACTCTTCGAATACATCATCCTTGAAGATTATGGAGAACAACCAATCACAAATATCATTTAGTTAATAAAAAATGTAGACCCCTTGCAGTACTCCTTACATACTGCTAGGCTCTGGGAATTGAAAATCATCTACATATATTTGGTTGTCAACTCGCCAACTATAGCTGAACATTATTAACCAAAGCAACAAATGTAAAATAAGAAATTACACTGAACAATATAAACGCAACACTTCTGTTTTTTCCGCATTCATCATGAGCTGAAATCAAAGATCTAGTACTTGATGTACACAAAAGGCCTATTTCTCTCAAATAGTGTTCACAAATCTATGTAAATCTGTGTTAGTGAGCACTTCTCCTTTGCCAAGATAATCCATCCACCTCACAGGTGTGGCACATCAAGATGCAGATCAGACAGCATGAGTATTGCGCAGGTGTGCCTTAGGCTGGCCACAATAAAAGGCCACTCTAAATGGTATGTAAATGTTTTAGCATTTCTGGACGGATCTCATCCTACACCCTACATGAAGCTAAAGTTTTGTTTGACCTGAGCCCAGTGCTTAACATGAGCTCAAAGGCATGGTGGGCCTACACTAAATTATAATGCTGAATTTTTGATGTTTTGACTAAAAGGCAAGCTGCATGTGTCTGCATTATGCGGTATATGTTAAACTAATAAAGATATGTGAAATTGATAAAAGAGGAAGGGGTGAAGTAGGAGAAGCTGAGTGTGAGGCATATACAGTTGGGCAAGTTACTCAGGAATTGTAATAAGTTACTGTACTATTTACTTATTACTCCTTCAAAAAGCAATACTATTACTTTACTTATTACTGGGTATTACAATATTAATTTCGCTACCCTGCCTCGCCCCTTCAATGAATCGGTGAAGCCAGCTCATTTTAGAATTGAATCCACTATTGGAATAATGAACCTTAGGAGTCAACAAGCCAACGTGAAAACATTGCAGCCTCTCAAACAGGTTGGTTCAATTAGCCTACCCTAAGTTTTCTAGGACCGGCTAAATAATAAAGGCACGTCTTCATAAGATGAAAGTCTAGGGGGGAAATCTCATTAATGTAACGCAGCAATGCAGTAATTGTAATATTACCATTTTGGAAATAGTAATTAGTTACACTACTAGTTTTCTAAAAAAAGTAATAATAATACACTAACATACCTAACCTAAACCTTAAATATTAGCTGTGTGTTGCTTGCAGATTCTGTTTTTGTAAGACGGCATACATCAGCTGGAAGATCGTAGCCAAAGCTTGGTCGGGAGGCGTAATTAAAGCACCCAAACAAATGAAATCTCTTAACCCAGGAACACCTGTCTCCGTTTTCCTCACTACTTAGCACCCTCCCAATGTCGCCATCATCCACTTTCTAAAACCCCCCCATCTCTCCCTATCTGTTTCACTTTCAAAGGAACATGACTAAAATCTCAATGACCTTGAATCCCTGAATGATTGTCTCTTCATGCTCCCTCATCTATCACTTAGGATTTTTTTCCACTGTCCCCAGTTGAGAGTGTCAGCACGAGTGTGTGTGTGTGTGTGTGTGCGCCTTCTCTTTTGCCCTAGAATCAAAGTTTATCGAGCGGCATCACAGCTGACGGCCGACGGAAAAAAGGTTGGATAAAACACAGCGTCAAACACCTAACGTGAAATGCTGTTGGTGTCTGCTGGATGCCAGAGCTACATTTTGCAGATGAACCTGCTTCTGTAGCATATCCTTCATTTTACAGTACTTACAGTACAGAACAATCCAGATCTATTGAGCCTCATCAATTCACAACAGTCTGCCGTTGATAGAAATTCTATGGCTGGGAAGTTTTCTTTCTGCTTGGCAAATGGAGGGTCCATAATGCCATGCTAGCTTCTAAAGAGTGATTGAAATTTCCTTAAAATTGGTCATGTCATGCAAGGTCTAGGCTTCACTTCACTGGGAGGGTGATATGATTTTGTCGCTGGTGTATGCTTCTCCGTCCGTGTCTAAGGTTTTCAGCCAGCTTTATCGGCTGGCCTGCCTCAGTGGTACACTCTGGCATCTGGTAGCTCTGATATCTAGCTGTGTGTATGTGTGTGTATGAGACTCAATGTAACTTCTGGTTTCCCAGGGGTGGCCAGTGCAGAGAGAAAACTTTACACCCACCAGAGTGAGACAGACAAGTGTCTGGGAAGGTGTGTGGATTTGTCAGTGTGAGTGTATTTGTGAACCTATGAGAGAGAGAGAGAGAGACCGCGTATGCGTTCTCCTTTGGGAGATTACGCCTGGGCATAGCATCCACCGAAAAAGTCTTTCTTCTTTTGATAAGAACAGAATTGAGTCTGTATTTTGGTCCCAACCACCCACCATGAAAAATAGTAGGAGAATGCTGGGCTGAGTTTTTTCAAAACGGGTTTAGATAGGTTTGTCTTCTAACAAACATACCAATTCCAATGCTATCAAGCCATTCACAGACTAACATATGTGCTATTGAAACCAATGAGCTCTATTCGTAATTGCTTTTTGAATCAGAATGATAACAGATTGTGCAGGGACACAGGCCGCTACACAAACAATTATTCTTGTCCGGTGTTCTTCTGAAGCACACTGAAGTATAAACATAATTACATTTTGTTCTGTCAAGTTGTTCTAAAGGTTTTCTATAGCATCAGGGTGCTGTTAAGTCAGCAGGCTATGTCTACATCAAAATCATAATGTGTCCTGACAGCTAATGTGTGTTAAATCTAATATAATCTAACATGCGTTGCAATATTATATGAGCATAACTTTTTACCTATGTTAACATAGTTCTTGGCAGTTTTCAGACATGTTCATTTTTCCACAGTCCAAACAGACTGTAAAACGTTGCCTTCCACGTCCGCCCCACCCCCACTCTCTGCATCGGGACGTTATTTAGCCCAGGCAACCTGACATCCTTTGGTGTCAGGGGGCTTCCGTGCCACAGCTGTGTGCCATTTTGAGACTGTCCTTCCTCGCTAGAATAGGAGCAGGGTGACCGGCGCAACAACTGGTCTAATGCCAGCAACTACCTCGACAAGGCAAGGCCTGCCTGCTACTTCGAAAACCAAGAAGAAGAGTTGACGCAAACACGCTTGGCCAATCGAGAGCTGCATATGGAGGCACTTGGAGGTCACAACGTGTTGTGAAAAACCATGGTGAGGGAGAGAGTGCTACTGATATGCTTTTGCATTGACGTTAAGCTTTGCAGTGCGTGAACACAGAACCCCCCGAATGGACTCACCATTTCCAGGTTCACACTCATCTAAGTCTTCATCATCGCTAGGACACTCAGCTGACGCTACCAATAGGTCATCCGTGTTCTGGAGGAGAGAGATAGCGAGGGCCGTGCAATAGGGGAGAGGGGGAGGGAGGGAGGGAGAGAGAGAGAGAGAGAGAGAACAGACACAACACATTTGTCTCATACACTTGGACTTTATAATGAAGATAACAGCAAGAGACAAAAAGTATATGCTGGCTACAGTACTGGAGCCTAGCAGATTAAAATAGATTAAGTACAACCAGGGGAAGATGTGCCCCTTTCTGCTTCATGACTCACAAATACCCAGTAGGGTAAATAATAGGTAATAGTATGGTAGGGCAGGATAGGAGATGATAGGGAAGGATGGGAACACAAAGGAAGGCAAAATAATGATCAGGCTGAATACAACTCTATTAATCATTAGGACTGAATAAGCATATAGTCAAAAGGCATGGTACAACAAATATAATACAATACAACATATAATACTGTATACCTAAATGAGAAGCCTCAAGCAGTGCACCATGGAAAGTACTACAGTACATAAATAGGTGTCAAATTAATACTATTTTACAGTTTTTCAGTGGATGTTATAGTGGATGTTTTCATGCAACCTCCGGTTAAAACCCATGAGCTTTTGGTTAGGAGCGCATACATCCTTCAATACATGAATCAACCTATAAATGTAAAAGTCTGCATTGCCCCCAGCCAAATACGGGCGTGTTCAATTAGCAATAGGGCTAACAATGTGTTGAAGTCTGCAAATAAGTCTCCATATTTCTACAGCGGTTATAATACTCAGGTTATTATTGAAGATGGGGCATATGACTGAATGCCGAGAGCATTTGATGCAATGGTCTGTAGCTGTTTTTACCCTAAACCACAGACTAGATGTAGTCATTTAGGCAACGAAAGAATGTGTGTTTTTTATATGGGCATTGGAATTCTATCCACACTGTCAAATTAAAAGAAAGTATGCATTCTTTGGGACGGGAGGGACAACTCACTTCACCTCACTTTAAATTTTAAATTAGGAAAAACATTCTTGTGGTATAGGACATAATGCATATTTTGGGTAACGGCGTCAAGCTCCACCTACTTGACAGGAGAGGTATTTTGATTGACATGCACAACCAGCTCAATGACAAAGTCGGACGTTAAACTTATACACAGGGCCGGATTAGTACCCTCAGGGGCCCCTGGGCACTGTAACGTATGCGCCCCCTCCTCATCCGTAACACCCACACAATAACAAAACTATATTTACACCCAGCAAACTGCAAGAACCTGACAGAACCTTTGCCCCACCAGACAGACTATGCACACATGCACACACACCATATTCACTTGAACTTCCAGTCAAGCTGGCATGTCAAATCACACACACCTAGCTGTAGTCCAGCTGGGCAGCTTGCTGGCTGCCTGTCCTGTTGGATCAACCAAACAGGCTACTGCCATCTTACTCACAAATGACAAGACAATGATACAATTAATTAAAGCATCCCAAAGCAGTGTATTGCTCACTATGGCACGACTATAGTGTTCACTGAAAATCACTCAAGCTGAAAGCACACAAGTAATTCTGAAACATGACTGCCTCCACACAACACAGCTGAGTGCAGGTTGCAAATGGTCAGTAAGTGAACTGGGAACCTTAACACACTGCAAAAGCCAATATACCGCACTTGACCAACAAAAGCTCACACAGGCATATATCAGTATCACACCATAATTATGCAATACGTGTGTTATGCAAACGGAAAATATACTCAGCAAAATATAATTATCTGGTCACACAATCAAAACAGATTATGAGCCTACTCAATTCACAGATAGCATAGCGCTTACATTTAGTTCTTCTTTCTAAATTTTCACTTTGCAAAGTCACAGATCAAGTCCTCAGTCCAGCCAACAAGCCTGAGGTGGCTGGACTTGTTCTGTTTGCTGACTGGTGTTGTGTTTAGTCTTTGCTCAAGCCAATCTATCACCAATCTACGCACAATGAATTGTGGCCTGATCCCAATCATTAGGCTACCTGTCCAGTCATCAAACTGACAATCATGATTTTGTAAAAAATTGTTATTTTATTCTGATTTGATAATTATCAAGCTCTTGTGTAGACTTCTATGTACCAGAAAAATAAAAAATATAAAAAAATCACTGAGGGCCCCTCTCTGCCCGAGGGCCCCTCCCTGGCCATATGCCCAGATTGCCTAGAACTGTCTTAGATTGTAGATCCGGCTTGCTTATACAGAGGAATTTCTTAAGAAATGTAACAACACAACTCTGGCTGTTTTCAGGTATTGCTGTGTTACTGTAGTGTTACTGCTTATAATATGTAACATCTGAACTGAGCAAGTAAAGCAGGCTACTGCCCTACCGTTGCACTTTGTGAGTGACAATGCTAACAGCCAATGAAATCTACTTCTCCATTTTGGAAAGCGCTGTCAATCTTACAGGGGTCTATGCACCAGATGTTCAGCACAGAGTTACTTGGACGGAGGCTGAGACTACTATCATAATAACAATGTTATTGTATATGGATTAGCCTTTTGGGGTGGGAATATTCCTTCTAAAATCACTGCTACAGTATTACTCTAGGTCCGAGCTTCTAGCCATACCAAGAACAACAGACATCTTCTCATGAAGTTATTGACTGGTTCGTTTTAGAGTGTATTTTGCCTCAGCAGCAGCAATGCACACTGTATAATGTCCTCACACACAATGTACAAAACATACAAGCTGGAGATGATCTGCTGCTTCTCTAGCATAGCTTGGTATAAATGTGCTGTATACCCTAGATAGACAGAAGAAGCAGCGCAGATCATTTCTGGGGTGTGTTTTATTTGAGATTTGTACTTTGATAGTTTAGGCTTTGGATATGTTTGATAATAATAATAATAGTAATACATATAATAATTATAAAATTAATACATTTAATTTCAGGATGATTTTCAAAACACCCAAGGACATCTTACATTGTACATAGGCAAATATAAAGATCTATATAAAGCATTTGGTTAAGACTTTTAACTAAGGCAGGAACATACATTATAGAAACAATATACAGTTACATTAAAAAGATTTGGGAAGTATATACAAAATAAAATAATAATAGTGAACGACAGAGCAAGCATGAGACAATTATGTGCTTTATGAGAAAATGTTGAAGCCGTTTTCTTTTCAACTCACTGAACGGATACTGAGCAAATGAAACATTGTAGCAGATGTCTCTCAAAAGGTTTGTAGTGACGGCTCTATCCCTGCTCCCTTCCCCAGAATGTCTTAATTTCAGTTAGATTTGTGCAGAATATAAGTATTACATTTGTATTTTCACTTCACTATTGGCCTTAATACTTTTTAGTGTATCGGTAAACAGCAAATACAAAGACATACAGCAATTGTGATATTGATCGGACACCAATACAGACAGTTCCATACTAAACGATGTCACTATATATTCCATAAACAGATTTGACTTTTTTGTGACATGAACATAAAATCTTCTGGAATAATCTTGTATATAGCCAAGGACCACTTTGCTGTCAGTGAAGATCTTTACAGAGCTGACCTCAATGCGGGTTTCTTCAATGATGACTTCCGCTATGTTCACAGCTAGAACATCTGTGCAGAGTTTGAGTCTGGGGATGGTAACCTCTAGCCTGGTTCCGCTCAACTATTGCTCTCAGCTCAATTTATTGTGCTCAGATTATTGTTTGGAAACCCTTTTCACATTAGTGTGTTCATAGTCACCCTGTTGGCAGACCACCAGGCTAGGTAACCTGGTTGAGGTGCAAGTTTGCCAACTTTGGACTCGCCTAGTTTTCTTTACCTTGACATATGCCACGGTGCCTATATCTTGTGTAGATGCATTGCAGACCTAGAGCTCCCTGCTCGCGGCACCCCTAAGACAAATTGAAGTGTATGACCTGGGGTTATTTGCATTTGCAAGTTCTTTGAGCAAATCTTTCCACTCACACCATTCTTTGAGCTTGTGTTCAGGTAACGGGGTATCCCATTCACAGGCGTCTGTGATCTTCTCTTACTAGGAAGTAATGGAACATTTGCTGTACATATGTGGTTACCGCCACTCGCTCTTGCCTGAATCAAATTAGCACCCCAATGAGACTGTTGTTCAGGTTAGGCCCTGTCAGTCAGACATTATTCAAGAAAACTCCCAGAAGTTGTGCGTTTAAGTCTAATACCACCCTTATATTCCACGGTTTCTGTGGGTTGTAGACTCCAAAGAAAGGCAGGTATCAGCATTCCTCATCTTGCTGTAGTGGTGACACTATCTCTGCCTGACCACTCTCAAATATCCTTTGCATGAAATCAGTGTGGGAATTATCTTGGGGCCGCTTCTTAAGCGTGCGACACACTCCTGCTAGGCGCTGGTTCGCCTGTTTCTTCTTGTTCGGAGGACGCTCCCTTTGAGAACGAAAAGGCAAGGGAGCTACCCATCTTTTTGCTTGATCTTGGTGGATTTCCCTCTCCATTATCTGTAGAAAGACTCACTATTCTATCGACAGGGCGCATTTTATGTCCGCCTTAGTAAAACTGAAGATGGACTCTCCTATGTCATCATCCTCCATCAGAGTGGATCCTTGCTTGGAGCCAATCATGCTAATGGTGCTATGATTTTGAAAGCAAAATACTTGGATGTTGTTCTGGTATGGGGAGAAATGAGCAGGATGCAGAATGTGAGTTTTAAAGGTGTTTACATTGGTGGGATTGTGGGTGTCACGGTTCGCGGTCGCTCCGGCAGCAGTCAGCGCCAGGCCGCCGGTTCAGCACCGGACAGCGGCGCTGCCGCCACGTCAGCCTCCTAAATGCACGTCACGTGCGGCAGCCTCACCTCTGCTTCCGGGGCAGAGGATTAAGAGACATTCCTCCCCAGCACCTGTTGCCAGTTCGTTGCCAATCTATGGATGCACGTACCAGCGATCCCGACAGTCCCGTCTGTCCCCTCTTTGTCGCAGCCCGCCGGCAACGCTACTCTTCGTCACCAGCGACTACAACGCTGCTCCTCGATCCCAGCGATTGCCACGCTGTACCTCGCCACCAGCGACTACAACGCTGCTCCTCGATCCCAGCGATTGTCACGCTGTATCCTCACCTGACTATTGTAATAAATCTGTTTCTTTCATCTGTTGTTTAGTGCCTCTGTGTTCCGCGCCTGGGTCTTCGTCCTCCCTCCGCCCCGTATCATAAACGAGGGTTTCGCCAAGACAAACATCGCCTACAATCACACACCCCAAAGCTAACCTGTACTCTATGTGCGAGTGGTGGTATCTCATCAGCGATGCCTTCAAGATGTGGGTGGTAGCGAGCAGCATCGGGGTGGGGATTTCACCCCGATTGTCAGTTAGCATGTTACATTCAATAAGCAGGTTTGAGTGGCCATCAGCAGGTTTGTGCGACCATCAGTAGATTTCACAGTGTGTGAAGGAAGTTACCTGCTCTTTTACCAAAGGCGTCCAACATACCCGCACAAATCTTCAGGATATACAGAGAATGATTGTTGGGGACATTGAAAGTGTCAAATATTGAAGATCTGGCCTTAGATCGGTTGCTTTGGTCATCTACAATTGCATACGTTCTCAGCCTATCTCAGTAGGATATAGCTGTCTGTGTTGTCTACATGTCCCATAACATCCTTTCAACATTTTCACCAAAAAATATAACTTCAAAACCCTTTATAGGGCAAGGAACCATATTTGGTCACTTCCCGAACATTCAAAACAGCTTTGCCATGCTTCTCTGTGAGGTAGTATAAACAGATGGATTTCTCCCAGCCATTTACAGAAAATAAGGTTACGTCAGAGTTAGCTACACCAGGGCATCTGACCAATCAGGAGTTTCCCGAAGCATTTACACTTTCCCAAAATACGCTTTTGCACTCCTACCTACCGACATCTATGCTTATGACATCGAAACTAGAAATGGAAAGTCAATGAAACTCACACATTATACAGTTGAATAGTTGTGCTGCATGATGAGATAGCCGTTGTTTGAATAGGATTTCAATAAATTAATTAAATCTGTTTTATGAAAAATGAAGGCATCATATTTGATCATACTGTAAGGGGTGTTTTTTTTAGATAAAGCTCTTTGTGTGTAGTAAGACATACATAGTATTTCCAACATTTTTTTTTAAATGTTTTTTTTTTTTTTTTTACAAATAATGCATTATAACTTAGTGCAGCTGCTTCATTAATGAAGCAGTTACCTAAGGGACTGGACTGGACTATGACATGTGTCATGTCCGCGCTCCGTGCACGAGCACACAGTTCACCGGCCGCCTCCGTATCTCATTAATCCGCGAACTCTCTCTCCACACCTGACGTTCAACCATCCACGTCATCGGTTCTACGCATTCCTCACGGTGCTCAATCACCAGAATACTGAACACCTGGTACTTTATGGGACTATTTAGTGCAGTGTCTCCTCTCTGTCTGGTTGTGAGGTATTAGTTGTAGTGACGTTTACTGAACATTGGAAATTACTTTGTCTAATCCGTGTATGATCTGAAACTTGCTCTACCGTCCTTCGATCCCAGTCTAGCCCTTCTTTTGTGTATATGGATTACGGATTTTGCCTGTCCCTTTTTGATTAAAATTACGCTGCGCACTCCGCAGTTGGAACCATCACCCTCTTGCCTGCCTGGTATCATTACAACATGTGAAAGAAAGAAAACATTAAATAAATAAATAAAAATACTAGTTAGGTGGACAAAAGTTTAAAATGTTCTAAAATAATAAGTACAATTATATAATTAATAAATAATCTTAAATATTTGAATGTTTTTAATTATAAATGTATGTGTTTTTCTAATATTATATACTTTTTGGGAAAACAACATACTAAGGGCAAGGAAACATATGGTCACTCCGTTGACCTTGATTTGCAGAAACAATGTTTAATTTTGAAAAAAGTGACAGCAGTAATAATATATTGTAATATCCTCCAATAACACTCTAGTGTTGAAATGTGTTTACAGATTTGATGCAAAGATTCCAGTTTAAGTGATTATTGTTTATCTGACACACTGCGGCGCATAGCAACATCTCCATTGTAGTTATAAGGCAGTGGATTGTGAGGTTGGTGGTCAGGATGAGACGCTTCACTGTAGAATGTTGCCTAATTAAAGTCAGAATTGACAAATGGAGCATGCAGTGTTCCCACCATGCTGAGATGATTTACTGATGCGGTCATATTGGCTTACTACATACGCCCGTTCAATGGGGCGATCTGTTGGTTGGGGGGGGGACTGTTAATACAGTACTTCCTTCATAAGCAATGCTTGCCGCAGCTTCATACACGTTAGCTCCAGCACTAGCTGCCTCTGCATCTTATTGGTGTTCAAGTGCTTCTAACATGCCCTTCAGAGGTGTTTCCTCTACTTTCTGCTCTGTTTTTTTTACTTTCATTTCCAATTCTTTTTACATGCTTTGTGCATGCTTTGATTGCTGCCATGTTGGTTGAAGACATGCTGGTTTGCTTCGATGACCTGGATGCACGAAAACAAACCAACTAGGCATTTTAGTTGAGACATTGCTGAGCTCTGGCAGATATTTATGTGCTGTTGTTATTGTTGTTGATGGTAAGATTTTTTTCTATTCTGCCCTCCCAAGTACAGCTATGCAGATAGATAACTCTTCAAGTAATCACATGAGAATTGTCCCAGCTGAACAGCGTTTATTGATGCTTCCTGCAGTTGTAGACAGATTAAAAATGGAGAAACAATATACAGCAAGGAGATAAATGTAGTCACAAGCTATGCCAGTTACAATTACATTCTGTATATGTAACAAATGAAAAACTGGAAGTATACAAATAAAACATTGCATAACATTTAAAGGTAAATATGCTCTATCTACCAAGATAATTAACATATTGATCATCCTTAATTAAAAACTAGCAATATCACTTTATTAACCATCCATGTGTCATATAATATTGTTGACTATGATTAACCAAAATACATTATAAATACCAATTAATCCAATGCCACAGATATAGATTAACCTCTGTTTGGGATGCACTTCTACTATTAGATTATCTTTACCGAGGAAGGTAGGCCTACTATTTATTCAAGTTGTTTTATTGCATAATTAAATTAAAGTGGTTCCCTTGCATTATTTGCTGGTTTATGTTATTTTACAGTACACCATGTACAGTATACATCTAACTTTAGAGCTGTTACCACTTTGAAAATGTGCTTTAGTGCAAATAAACACCAGGGAGTGCATTAGACTGAAAATCCGTACGGCTGTGATTCGTTTGTAGGTACGAGGCCGAGTGTAAAAGATAATCCGTATCAGTTTCACTGCCTACTGAGGATGTTCTGTCAACACAATACGCAAAGCCAACTTCCTAGTCACAATTACAAATATAAGTATGAAATCAACCACATACAGTCAACTACCAGATTTACACCACAGTGGGACGGTGCAACTTAAGTTAAAGTAATATAAACAATTGCACTCACATTCTTAATAAAGTCGACGTTTTTGCGAGTGGAATCTCCTCATGAGTTTCTCTTTCCATTAGTTTCTGAATCTCCTAATAAGGTCCTTTTCGAAGGCAAGGTGGGCTTTCCGTTTGTGAAGCATGCTCTGCCGATATTCAGAATGAATGTTTTTGAGGTTGGAAAAATAATTTTCACACATAGCTGTTGATGCGCCTAGTGTCACTGCATTTTTTATTGCAGTAAGCACACTGGGCATTGCTTGCAGGGCACCGCTGAATGTAGTTAACATGTTGCTCAATGTCCATTTTCCATCAACCGAAGGAAGTTCACTTTCACTGAGTTTGTTGGAAAGGCCTAGCACATTCTCCATCATCATTTTCACCAGTAGTAGTAGTAGCAGGTGTTTCTGGAGCCCCAGGTGTTTAAGTCTTCCCTCCAGAAGCTGTCGACGCTTTGAAAAACCTTAGTATATCAATTTTTTCCCACGAAAACCACGAAACCGCAAGCAAATTAGCGTATATAGACGAAGATTCTGGGGGGGCATCCCCTATTTTTTAAACTGCCCATCAAACATTCCGGCTGTCATCAAATATAATATAATTTACCTCTGAACAGATTTCAGACATTGCACTTACACATGCTGTGTTCTGTGAAGCATTGACAATAGTTAATGTTATAGGTGGTGCCGAGGCAGTGGGGATTCCCCAAATCAAGTTCTGCTTATAACCTACATTCAGAGGCAGATCATTTTCACTGCAAAACCGACATGCACACTTACATACAATGTAAAAATGTATGCAAGAACACGATAGTACATGAGGCCCTTAATCCCTTATAAGTGATCTTAGTGAGTGATAGAAGTGCTATGCTTTAAAATCCTAAACTACTGGCATGAACATACACAAAAAACATTAAAGTATAATTCACTCATTGTGCTGAATGCCTCTGAAAACCAGCCACACTCTGGTTCCCCAAGGAGATAAGGATATTTATAAAAGCTGTTACAGATGATCCTTTGTCAGAGAAAGTCAGAATAGTATTTAACAAACCACTGAAGTTGAGTTTTCTTCAACCTTGGGATAGTTTGGGGTTGTTACTTTGAAACATGTCTCTTTCTAGTTTGACAGGCCTTGAGACCAAAGAGTTGGTGGTGGACACGATGGGGCCGCCCATTCACAACCTGACTGTTTAGTCAGCAGCTCTACTAAGATGATGTCTTTGAAGATGCTGAGAATAACCACAGTAGGTCACCAGTAGTAGTACTGTAGGTCAAAACAAGTTCTAGTTCAAGCAATATATTTGTACCTGTCGCCATCTTGCGGTGGCAAATTGTAAGGTGAACCTTCAAAACACATTTTGATTGGTATCGGGTAATACAGAAATGATAAGCTACAGTAAACTACTAAGTTGTCACACATAACTACTTTCTGAATGTTCAGCAAAGTTACCACAATAACTCATGGTTTAAGTTAAGAACTGAACAAAATGTCCCATGTTACAACTATGACACATACATGAAGTGCCGGACAGTTGTAAGTGATCCGTCTTAATGCAAAGACAATTTTGTTGGGAGATGTTAGTGTTCTTCCAGTACTTTTCTGAATTTTTCTATAGGATGGTAAAATGTACATTTATCACAGACGATAAATCGAGGTCAACGTAGATCTCAAGAGGTAAGAGACAAACATGCACGCGCACACACACACATCAAACGGTGTATCTTTTTATCAAACCATCAAAGCATATTTTTCCAGTATGATCAAAGCTATGCTAGGGTGGGCAGCCAGGAGCATTTGGAGAAATGTGGGCTTCCGCCTGCTTGCATTCGCCATTCCGGTCCATCTCCTGTGTACAACATCCACGGTGAGTCTCTCTAGGTTGCCAGGGATGTTCGTTAGAGCGCTGTGGCTCCTTTTAGCCTCGACCACCGCCTTATTTATAATGCTATTACTATGTTTGCTCTAGCACAAAATTACACCACACGATGGATTATTAACTACCCAAAGGAGTGCATACGAGCTGATATATGCAGCCGTGTTTATTTGTGTGTGTGTGTTTGTGCATTGTGCATTTGTGTGTAAAAGAAATACAAACTAATTCAGGTGGTAACTAAATCTGTATGCATTATACAGTAAGATGACTTGGGCTATTGTAATTAGATATACTCAGTGTTCCAATTGGGATTTTCTATGTGGGGGAGCCCTATTTTTTGTGAATTGGTCGTCGTAGAGTAGGATAAAGGCCTATTTATTTTTGTATTAGGATACACTAAGGCAGTGGTTCTAAAACTTTTTACACCAAGTACCACCTTATAAAATGTTTGGCTCTGCAACTACCACCATTATGACCGACAACACAAATGACCTATAGTCTCATCTGGTCAGTAAACGTTATGTTATTTTTTTCACATAAAGACACAAACTCACCCTGGCATTGTTGCGGACAGGCATCAGTATGAGTGATATTGTGTTTCACCACACATTCAACACATGCTGTATGTAGGCATAGAGCGGCGCTATTTAACTGATTTAAGTATACAGAGCAGCAACACACAGAAAAAAAATTCAAAACGGTCAATTAGGTCTACTACAGTCCTGTCTGGAAATAAGGACTTGCCTCCGGGAGAGAACGGCTATAGGCTGGCTATAGGCTTAAGTGTTACATAAGCAGCTCACAATTAGGCAGCTTCGTCGTGAGCAGACTAGTAGCCTATGATTACGGTATTGCACTAACTACACAATGGCAAGCAGTTGTTTAAACTAGGTTGACAGTGACCAAACAACCAAAATGGCACGAGCTGCCCAGCAGCCGACCTGCAGCGGACACTTGTCAGTAATTTCTGGGACTGGGAGATCATAGTCTGCAATAAATGTACACCGGTCATGTAGATCCAAAACTTGAATTCCTAACTTAATTTGATGAGTTGTGTAACATAATAGCCCCCTTGTTGCACCGTGCCTTGTCATGCCCTTGGGGACCGTTTCCAACTGAGAAGCGCATATTGCCCTCTGTCTTTAACTCTTTAACTGGCTGCTCAGAGTAGTCATGTAATGTTACTGAGCCTATATGAGAAATACATGTTTCCATTGCATTTGGCAAAATACTGATTCATCATTTGTCTGAATATATA
>JAODOY010058464.1:0-17637 GCA_025399855.1 Forbesichthys papilliferus
TGCAACATTTTTGATATGATATTGCGCAACGTGATATTGCGATAACGATACTGAATCGATATATTGTGCACCCCTAGTAACTACATTCCCCTAGGGTTAGTTACCGACCTCCCCATATTTGACCACAACAAACCATCTTTGCTCAGTCTCCTTTAATTGACACACTTTTTATTTGTATCTTGTACTGTATGTCTAATAAGTATGCTCCTGTCTCAGTTAAATGTTTTTATATTATGTCTTTGTGTTTGTAATGTAAAGGCGTCCTCAAATGAAATGTATCATTGTTATTAACATTCTGTGTCATTATGACAATAACTATGTCCTTTACAACATGTTATCTATCTAATATATCAGGAATTAACTTCCTAGAAGTATAAGCACGAACAAAGTACCAATATTTAGAAAGTTTTTGTTTTGTACATCTTTCCCCATAAAAATGAGTGACATCACCACAGCTCAATCAACACCTTTCAGATCTTGTGACAGGCTATGTTGTATGGAGGACCAGGACTGCCATAATTTATTTATTTATTTATTTATATATACACAAATTAATTAAATATAAAAATAATTGAAAAAATAAAATGTTTGTAATAAAAATAGTTATTTCTGTATTTTTACATGTATTTATTTATATATTTATCTATTTATTTAATTAATTAATGATTGTTATGTACATTTATTTATTCATATTTTTTTTATTTATATATATTTCTGTATTTATATATTTTTATTTTATTCTAAATGTATTAATTTGCTATGTTGAAGGGTAACGTACCAAAACATGCCCTAAATACGCTTTGACATTTGGGCTGACTGTGCTCTCTCCACCGTGCCGGACAGGCAAGGCACATTTCATACATGAGGAACATGTTACACACGTTCTACAAAAAAATATATTTGGACATCAGCTTCTTATTGTCTTTCCTTTTAACACCCATGTGGTTAATGTGGTTGTGTTTCCTTTTAATTTGGTTTTATTAGCTTGTATGGTTACCATATGTACTGTGTAAACTGCATTGGGACCATGCTGCATGGTGATTCCGCACTTTAGATACAAATTGATTGAAAGATTGATTGACATCATGCATTAAAACACAGTTCAATAAAAAAAATAATAAAAAAGAGTGAGGAATAATTTTTTAAACAGAAGAAAAACGGCCGCCGTAGACGCACACGTCTGGAGGGTTATTACCGTCCGCTATGGGCGTCTCGTCCTCAGAGAAGAGGTACTCGTCGTAGGAGAGGTACAGGTGGTCCACAGCGAAGCAGGGCAGCAGGAAGGACACAAAGCCCTGAAGCAGAAGAACACACTTTCAGGAGGCTAGTCTTGGCCTGGCCAACATGGCCACCTTCCTCTCTCTGAGAGGGGGGGTGAAGAAGGCACAAGGGTCCTTGAACAGGACCTGTGTGTCAGGAGAGGGATTCTATGAGTCATGGCCCACTCACCAGCACCCCATTGAACACGTACTGCAGAGCAGCTCTTCAGTGCCACTCATTATGTGAAACGGCACAGTGGTTGTGCTCTTTCATCAGGTAGGCTAGAAACTCGAAGTAGCTACCGACAGATAGGTGAAGAGGAACTACATTTGCCGATGCGGACACCGTTACTGATCAATATGACTAGACCAGACCTCGGGTTAACGGATATAAGTATAGTAGAAGTAGAAATAAATTAGGCTGAGGAAACATGTATATCGCGTGCAAAACCACCCCCAACCCTACTACACACACACACACTTGCAGGCAGACACACACACACACCACTACACACACCTTCTTGAGCAGGCAGACCATGGAGGTGTGTGGGCTGACGGTGAGACCCAGGGGCATGGCCAGGGCCTCCTGGTACTGCAGGCAGCAGGCGTAGAACTTGGACCAGAACTCCACCTGCAGCTGCCGGTACTCCTCCTGGGAGAACTCGAACTCCGTCACGCTGCACTGCAGCTGTGTGGACGGGGGTGTACATTACATTATCTAATATGCACCATATAATTGCTAGGAGCATTAAGAACAAGGAACATGGCTGCAGAGATCCAGACCTGCCTCTAGGACCTGCCTCTGCTTAAGTGACCCGTTTTAAAAGCCTTACCTCGTTCTCTACAGCCAGCGTCACCTCCTTCTTTAAGGTGTCCCAGGTTAAGTCCACAATCCTCTCAGAGCCTCTCCTATAGATCTGATAAGGAGGGGAGGGGGGGGGGGAGATTTAAACAATGCACCCTGCTGCTTGGAGGACGTACAACGAGGAATGAGCAGATTGTTTTCTGTCTCACCTGCAGAGCTTTGACTATGGCAGAGGCAGTGAAACGCAGAGGAGAGAAGAGCACCTCCAAGTACGTTTCCTGTCGAGTAAACACAAATCACTATTGTTATTAAGTATTATGTTGAAACTAAATATCTCAATACAAAAATACAAAACTTTTTTTAAAAGTTGTATAGCAACAATGAAAGCATCGCTACGCTGTGTGTTACTTCTGCACACGGTTACATGTGGAGTATGTATTGTATTTATTGTCATATTAACTAACAACATTGCATTATTGACATGGAACCCAACATCCACTTAGTAGGCACAAAAATATTTGTGAAAATATAATAAGAATATACTTTAACATAATTATTATAAACAATATATACAGCTCTAGGGGAAAACGACTGCAGAAAACTGCATCTTTTTTATATAAACAGAAATATACTGTAAATGTAAAACAAAAAAAAATGAATTCTATTACTACAAAAGCAAATTAAAGATAAACATATATAGTATAAAACGTAAAACCAGAGAATGTCCTGCAGTGTTCTCAACATTTTCTCCGGAGCTGTATACAACATAACAGACTAGTCAGTAGAAGTGATGACACTGGGCTCGTCATACTCTGGGGTCCTGGTCAACACCGATGTGAACCTCCTCCTCTGGTTGGGGTTGGACAAACACTTGGTTCCACTGGCCCGCTGTGTTGCTGTAACCATGACAACACGGTGGTCGAGTCAGTTTTATGTATATGGCCCTTAATTTACCGTATTCACACGGCGGCCATCTTCCTCTGACATCACGCTCAGGGTGGGAAAGGGAATTCTGATCAAAGCTGATGGTAGCGAAAATAAGATGCCGAAAATAAATAAAAGTGTGTTTTCTCTACTACGTTTTTTTTTTTTACATTAACGTAACCATTTGACATCTGTTACATGATGCGTGATAATAGGAAATGTATAAATACATTTATTATAGTGACGGCACAGAAGTCAGGCTTTTCGACCATCTCGCCATTCTCAGACGCTGACAGTGACAGCTGGCGTTCAAGGGTTTCCCTGGCGATATTCCACCCTGAGCGTGACGTCAGAGGAAGATGGCTGTCGTGTGAATAAGTTCAATCTCATGAAGTCTCAACGGGCTGTATAGGGCCACATGGAAACAAACAACACCCCCTCCACCTGCCCCACGCCCGGGAATGGAAAACCTTTCATAAAAACCACGTGGGTAAAAAAGAAAAAGCCTTTGAAAGGGACCACAGAGGGAATAATCCATCCTTCCAGGACGGTTAGGATGCAATAGGTGTAATTGCAAGGTAGCAATACTTTGCAACACAGAGCATGTATTTTAGCGGACGCAGTTAACCTAAAGCAACTTATTGTGTACATTTCAAATTAATTAAATTAGTTAAAAAGGTTGAAATATTGTTGATATTGAAACATGAATTAGCTTAGAATAGCTTACCTCACCTTTAATACAATTATTAACATGCAAGAGCAGATAAGCATCTTGCTCAAGGATCTCAAGGAGGAACTCCAGGACTCTAACCCGTGACCCTGGAAATGAAACACTCAAACTACTACCCTGCTCTAGGGTCAGCACAGAGCACGTCCCTTAGCCTTTCCGTGTCTGGGACAGTGAAGTGACTTGAATGCCTCCTACTCACTGCTCATAGTTCATGTACTTGACAACCGTGCTGTTGGAGTCATCCACCCAGAGCCCCCAGATGTCAGTGGAGGTCAGGGCAAAATCCACCAGCGTCTCCTGAACGAGTCCAGACCAACAGACACGGACAGAGAGACAAACACGCTGTTAACTAGGGCCGTGTGTTGGCAATAATCTGCCGATGTGTATCACGATACAGGGGACATGATTCAATATATTGTGATGCTGTAAGCAAGGCGATATATTGTGATTTCTAATTTGCTGCTGCTGCTGCAAAAAAACAAACAATAAAAAACACTTGTAAACTTGCGCAGGAAAAAAACAAATATGTTAAAAATGTATACAGTATCGTGCAACTTAATATTCAAGTGTATGGATATTTTCTTACACCCCTGCTGTTAACATTTTATTATTAGTTTCCATGCCGATGCATGCACACAAAGGCTCGACAGAATCTTTTTGCACGGGCCATTACTAGGGGTGCACAATATATCGTTATCGCAATATCACGTTGCACAACATCATATCGAACATGCTGCAGGAGGTGGAATATTCAGTTTATTTAGTGGAGAGATGCGTCCATTGGATGTGTGGCACAGTTGTGTTTGGCTTAGACAGAACAGTAAGACGTGTGGCTGAGGAAGCTCATGACATAATAGAGATTGAACAGGAAACATTAGCGGCCAAAAAGAACGCCTCCTCATAGCTTGGAATGACTGTACCAGTCCAATATGACTGTCAGTTGAAAACATGCATTTTCACATAACCTTTAGCTATATTTAAAAATAGCTGAATGAATATGGATATTGCATTTGTCATGATCAACATCGCAGCATCGCATTTCATCCATACCGTGCACCCCTAGTGAATACACAGCTCTTTCAGCGAACCCCCACCGAGCCGTACCTGGGAGGAGAAGAGCGAGGAGACATGGTCCACGCTGTAGCGGCCGTTGTCGGTGGCGACCAGCTGCAGCACGGTGAACTGGCCGCTCTGCGGCGCGGCCAGGTAGACGGCCAGGCACAGGCCGGTGGAGGCGGAGAAGGACAGCCGCAGCCGGTGGGCCTGACCGCCGCCCCCCCGCCTCACGCCCTTACAGGCGGGGGTGTACTCCAGCATGTCCACTTCCATTACACACGCCTGGTCCTGCAGCAGGAGGACGACGACGAGGATATGAATACAACTATTTATACAAATATATGTTATATACTGTTTAAAAAATGTAAAATGTATATATATCATAATAATAATTCATAAATTCCGATTTGAATAAATGTATATATTTGACATATTATAAACAGGACAGAAGATAAGAGAGCTTTTTTACGTTTATTATTAATTTGATGTATGGGTAACCCTTTGAACCTGAAGGACCACATCCGCAGCTTGTTAGGGATGGGCACGGGTGCTATAGTACTCGAGTTCTTGTCTTTGACAGCAATGCTTAATCCTACGTTTCATGATCCACATGTTAAAATATGAACATGACCTGACCTTGAAGGACCACATGTTAACATGACCTGACCTTGAAGGACCACACGTTAACATGACCTGACCTTGAAGGACCACACATTAACATGACCTGACCTTGAAGGACCACATGCGCAGCTTGTAGTCCTGGCAGAGGGCGAAGATGAACGAGTCGTCCTCCAGCTGGCGGACAGCCAGGCTGAGGGCCACGTCTCCGGCACCCTGGTCCCCACGGATGGCGGTGGGCATCCAGCCCGCCAGCCGCTGCATCACAGTGTTCCTCTTGAGCTCCACGACGCACACACTGCCTGTAAGACACACCGTTGTTAATCCCCCCAAACCAGAGATGCACGCCGGCGCGGATATAGCATCCGCATATTGCGTATCATATCTTCAGCACGATAAACCCCTAGGGGATAAATGAAGTATTTCTGCTGAAGAGATTGGTAGGCATAGTAGTGGCATAGAAGCGGCTTTACAAATGTTTGTGAAATGTTCCTAATTGTAGCTGAGAGGGTGCTGATTTCAGAGATATAGAACACTTTATTGTACCTATTACAGAAATGCTTTTAGAAGCCATAATATCAAAGACTCTTAGGGTTCAAAGAATTAACGCACACACAGCCTGTAATACACACACACGAAAAGTCTGTAGCACACACTAGGGATGTGCACGATTAGTTGGTTTAACAGTTAAACACTGCTACCATAAATACTAGTCGGTTAAACGCATTACTATTATTAATTTTTTTTAAGTAGTGGCTCAGTCAGTCTCACCCTGCTTCAGCCTCCACACGAAACACGCTAAACATTCTGTTGACGCTGGGGAGGGTCTTACCCTGGGAGTCGTGCGGGGGCATGGTGAGCACCATGATGCCCCCGGCGGGCGAGGCCACGGCGTAGTGGGCCTCCCCCTGGTAGCTGAGCCAGCAAGCTGCGGCCGCAGGGCAGCCCGTCTGGCCGGCAGCGGCGGGGGGCATGACGGCACTGTGGCTGGGGTCGTGCAGGCTCATCTTGCCCACGTCCGTGAAGATGGACTGCATGGGAAGCTCCGTCACCAGCTCCTGAGGAAGGGGGGGGACATTGGGGATAAAGCCCAACATTTTTTGTTCGTGACAGGCCTAAAGAACGCTGTCCTAATAAACGAGCATCTTCCAGGGCATGGGGTTGGCGGGGGGACTCACGCTGCGGTACATGCGTGTGGGGTGCGGAAGCACCAGCCGGTGTATGCTCTGGTTGGTGGCGATGAGGACGAAGACGTTGTTGAGGGTCTCCTGCACGCTGACGCCCCCGGGCAGCAGCGTGCAGTGGGGGAACTTCAGCCGCACGGCATTGTTCAGCAGGTTGGTGTCCAAGGACTGCTCCACGAGTTGCAGGCTGTCTCCTGATGTCGTCCTGCGGGGGGGGATGGGGGGGGACAAGACAATGCTCACTCTAGGGCTGTGCACTTAATCAAATGTAATAAAGATTAATAAAGTATGATTTCTTTCTTTCAGGTTTCTAAGATGGTGATTTCTTTGTACAAAGTTAACAGAAGCAATACGTTTTTGCTAATTAACTATGTCAGAAAACCTGTCAGGCAGGCATACATTAATTTCTCTAAATTGAATATAATCGGTTCCATGTTTTAATATTTTTAATTAGCTGGGTATATCTGATGTCAAGCGCATGAATTGCTAATGAAATGCATAGTCTAAAAATCGGTAGTTGTGCGCCCGACAGAAAAACACATCTCTCTACTCACCAGTGAATGAACCTGTTGCTGGTAATTGATAAAAGCTTTCCACTCTCGGCATAGTGAAATCCCCCAGCACTGTCTGGGAATTTGATCCCACCTGGAAGTGAGTTAAGACCTACGGGGAGAAATCGTATAGATACGCATTACTCCTATATTACAATGCAATTGTATATTATTGCGAAGGTGCACTAACGTGGAAATCTAAGCAACATTGGCTAGCTTGCACAGTATGACATGTTTGGAATTTGTGCCTTAACGTTGAGACGTCAAACAGACAATGGTCACAAAATAAGCTTTAATGAATGCAAGAATTTGGGCTGCAATAAACATAACTCCAGAAGGAAGGCAAAATAACAGTGAGGGTGATATGGCCTTGTTGTAGACTACGCTACCAGCCATCGTGTTAGCCAGGCTAGCTTCTAGCATGTGTCTACTAGCTTTTTGGGTTCTTTTACAAAAGTCGCCAAATCAGCGAACACACAGTATGTGTCTATGTTGGTGTTCGTTCCGTTTTACCTAGATTTACGGTTATGTCTCGGAATCTGTGAAGAGTTTCCCTCTCAAATCCACATATTTCTATGAAACTCCGCTCCAACACCGCCGCCATCTTTTACCGCACTGGCTTGTGGGACTATGGACACGAGGAAAGCAGCCGCGTTCTGCTCTTTCAAATGTTTAAAGCTGCAGGACACACGTCGTGATCTGCAGATCGCTGCCTGCAGCATATGAAAAACACACACCTACAGCATGGAAAAGTAAAACAAAACACAAAAAATCGATTTAGAATGCACGATTAGACTATTCTATTTAATATAAAACAGGAAAACCATTGTAATGGGTCTGAAATCTATCTAGCCTATCTCATGGCTATTATCTGCCTCTAATAAAGGTACAGTACACAGGCAGGCAGGCCTAATGCTGGAGAATCTCGGTCAAAACAAAAATACCTCCCTTCGATGTTATAGTTCTCCTTTAGAAGCTCCAATTCAAACACATTGCGAATGCTAGGATAATTATTGCATGTTGATGCTGTAGCCTAATGTCTGTCTGCATGTCTATACACCGCATTAGTCAAAAATGTACCGATACAATAGGCTACCTTGTGTAAGATAGTAGTGTGGATATATTGTTAAAGCTTCCTAATGTAATGTTACTTGAGCTATTACATTCACCATACCCATTTCCCAAAACGGATAGCCTTATTCTGTTTCCAGCATATGAAGTAGACCGGGCTAAACAATAAGCCTAATTGCTGTTAACTTCTGACTCATTGTGAATTGTCTGTCCACGTAGGGCTCATCATCAAAAATGATCGTGGCAAACATTGGCGATACTGTAGAAGGCCTGTTTGTTTCAGGTTTTGCATTACATTCGGAAGTTACTGTAGCAGGCATATGTGGCTTATATTCACATTTATGAAACATACCATAAAACATATTTAGCATAAGATATTTAGTATCACACTAACTTTTCCCATCTATTAGACAAAGATAGGAAAAATATGAAAACGTCACAAAAAATGGATCCAGAATATTACAATATTTATTTGATAATGATCCTATAAGAATTGACAAGGTAATTGGCTTTGAAAATGACAGTATTGTGTATTGCAAAGTCTAAATGTTTTCATCAATATACAGGTACATTAAAGAAAGGAGAGGTATATTTAGTTTTCACTCTTTATTTAAGTATTTACATAAATAATTACATTAACAAAATATGTTGTAGAAAATCATTACAACAGGAAAACATCTGTCATTACTAGTAAAGAAACGTCCATAGAACGATATAGCGCCAAGTAACCATACACATATGACCATCATAGCCTGTTAAAGTATCTGATCTGATGATGTAAATCATACTTAAAGTCACTTTTGCTCTGTAAAAATATTGTGATTATTAGGTTGACGCTTGACAGTGTTACAAAAACGAGAGATAACCTATAAAAGAGCCCCATAATTGCTGAAAATCATGGATATTTCTCATTACATTCAGTATGCCAAAGAAAACCATGTATGAATGGTTAGCCGTTACATTAAATGTGTATGTTATTCTGTCATCATTTTCCTCCTCCTTCTTCAGACTCCACCGCTGGATCTTACATCCTGACCCCAATGCCACTGTCTAGGTCTGTATCACCTGCTGGCATGGACCGCGATGAGCTCTCCTCTTCCTCCTCATCCTCCTCGTCCTCCTCCGGCTCTTCTCCGTTATCTGGAATGATGACCACTTCATCCTTGGCGTTGGGGTCGATGTCCTCCTTGAACCAAACGGACTTATAGCCCTCGTCCACCCGTCTCTCCTTGGTCAAGATAGGCTTGACCTCTTTGTCGTTGTCGGGTTGATCCAGCTCTCCCGAGATTGTGCTGTACACGTTCGACAGACCATTGGTGGTAGCCTTGACGATGGCCCCTTCCACGGCGACGTCCCCAGCCCTGGTTCCTGGAATGGTACGCAGGTTGATGTTCGTCTCCACCGGGGGTGCGGAACCTGTGCTACCCGAGTCGTCGTCGTGGTGGAAGCTCTCGTTGGTGTACTGCACACCTTCCTTCCAGCTGCTGGAGGACCGGCCCAGCTGGAGCACAGAGGGGCGTTCCCAGGGAGGGGAAAACATGGTTACAGACAGTAATGGTAAATGGACTGCATTTATATAGAGCTTTTCTAACCTCCCGGCACCTAAAAATGCTGTACAATGTAGCCTCACATTCACCTATTCTCAGACACACTAATTCACTAGTTGCATGGTCAACCATGCAAGCAGGGACACCTCAACACTTGGTGAGGAGTTAACAGGGTGTGAACCAGTGACTCCAGGATCACCTGTCACCTTGCTTTACGCACTGTGCCACTGTCATCATTAAGATCCAATTATAAATCATGAATTGTGCATTGCAAGATGTCACCTGCTGTACACATGGCCTTGATTAGTCTTTTACTTGTCCGGTAAACACATTGGTAAAC
Organism: Forbesichthys papilliferus; assembly: GCA_025399855.1. Taxonomy (NCBI): domain Eukaryota; kingdom Metazoa; phylum Chordata; class Actinopteri; order Percopsiformes; family Amblyopsidae; genus Forbesichthys; species Forbesichthys papilliferus. The sequence goes on from JAODOY010058464.1 coordinate 10,086, forward strand.
ACATACCATACATACAGTATGTAAACCGCACAAGAACAGTTTTACATCACAAATCAGGCCAAATTATGCTTCGGCGTCAAAGCTACACCAAAACCTATGGATAGGGCTTAACCTACGCCACAGCCCGATGTGCACCTCTCCAAAAAATGTAACTATCCTTCCGTTGAATTTTCTAATAAATTGGACAATAATTCTCTGCATTTAACCCATAACCCGACCGCTCAATCAATCAATCAATCAATATTTATTTATATAGCACTTTTTATACAAATTCATGTAACACAAAGTGCTTCACACTACATCGTCATTAAAAACAATACAAAATGAGTAAAAACAATGGACACATGCAGGCAGAAGGGGCCAGACCAATGTTCCGGGAGGATTTGCAGGTATTGGGTGCCTTGCTCAAGGGCAATTAGAGGAACTCTCATCACTTTACAAGGTTGCTGTCCTTTAGCAACACTCCACAAGGTTATCGCACAAGAGGACAGCCAAGTAGCCCACCATAGTAGCCATGTTCCTGACTTCATGTACAGTATGCGCTATACCTCTTAGGATCCTTAAAAAACTCACAGAGCTTCGGAAGATTGAGGCCTCAGAGATTTTCTTCCAGGCTGCGTCCCCCTTGCGAATGCGACAGGCAAGGACGCCAATCGCCACCACTGAGATGAAGAGCAACACAGCCAAGCTGGCACCAAGAGCTGCCATGTCCTCCGGTCTGTAGCCACCTGAGGAGATTATAACACCTCCTACGTAGGCAAAGGGATGAACAGTCTTTAATGACTCCGAAATGTTTAGTTCTTTTTGCATAGTTCAACATTCTCTGAGCATGCCAGTGCAGAATTAAGGTTTAAATTTGGTGAGATTTGATTTATTTAAATCTTGTCTAATGGCGATTTAACAAATCCAACCCAACATTATAATTGGTCATGCTTTTTTTCTGAGACAGATGGGACTACCTGTGTTTGCATGTGTCGTGCTGTCTGTATAGGTCTCGCTCGGCTTTGTAGAAGGACTTTCTTCTGTGGTCACGCTAGGGGCAGTAGAAATGTCTTGTGTGGTCACAATGGTGTCCACAGTAGTCACGGTGGGGTCAGATGTAGGGACAGTGTCCACGGAAGTCACGGTGGGGTCAGTTGTAGGTATAGTGTCCACGGTAGTCACGGTAGTCATGGTAGTGAGAACAATCTCTGTGGTAATTTCTACAGGGGTTGTGGACACAATGTCTGTGGAGCTTGGAGCCATGGTGGTGGTAGGAATCCCTAGGAGAGCAGAATGATGGAGTGATTAGCTTGCCATATTTTCTTGTTTTCTGGTAGGGTTAGCCCCTACTCTAACTCCTTCCTGAGGTCCGATCGAGTCCGTCAGATTAAGAACATTGGTATGGCATAGGGACACGGTTGACTTGAGGTTGTGCTTGTGGTAGTGATGCAAACACTTTTACCACACATCTATTTTAGAGCTTACACATTTCTGGTCTGTAAAAGGGTAGCCTGGTTAGCTAGCCTTGAGGGACATCCTTATCTCGAGAGCGTCGGATTTTCTTTGTTGAGAGAATCAGTCTGGACACTTTGAAATTGTTGTCCGAGCAACATCTGTCCTGTCCAACCAGTGTTTTGAAAATGCCTGCCCTTTTCAATTTTAGTGGATGGCTCCCTAATTGGCTGTGTGTAACAACAAACCATCTGGCGTGTCAGTTTGTAGCCTAGTACTCACTGTATACGCAGTCGGTACCTCCTACTGAGCGTAAAGATCTGGTTCATTCTGAAACTACTGGACACCCTTTAACAAATTAGAGTCGCTACAACTGTTCTCTTCATCTAGCTCTGCCACTACTTCGAAACACACGCTTAACCTCAACGTCATCACACTACGCAACGCTGATTGCCAGCAGGGTGGAGGTGTGAACACTAAAGCGAACAGGGTTTCCAGACTACAATCTCAATGAAAATCAATCTGAGAGCAATAGTCAGAGAGCGCCAGGCTAGTAAATGGGTACTGTCAATGTACAATAACATGTTTGTGACACTAGCAAATCAGATTTATTTCCCTCATAAAATGTTGGAATAAATATGAACGATTAAACTTTAATAGCAGCCATAGAGGAAAATATGGAAATTATATATAAAGCCAAAGCAACGTGATGCAGAAGGTGAATTTAAACCAAAGCAACAGATGCCCCCCTTATAACATTTGCATGTTCAATGGAGTTGATTTGCTGGTGCATTATTGGAAATAAAAACAACATAAAACTAATTATGAACATAATGAAATGCATACAATACAAATACATAGGCTAAAATTAGGTGTTGGTGACCAGCATTGTATGGCATAAGAAAATGTTTACAAACAAATAACAAATAAATGTGTGTTTTTAGTTGTGATTTAAAAAAAGGAAGACTAGGGGCCAATCTAATAGGAAGAGGGAGCTCATTCCACAGTCTTGGGGAAGCAACCCTTACTCTAGGGACAACCAGGAGATGCTGGTCAGCAGACCTTACTGATCTTGATGGGGAATAAGGCTTTAGGAGTTCAGCAATATAGCTATATATTGCTTCAGCACTCATGGCGTATTGTAGGCCACTGAGTCAGGCAATCTAGTAACATCTGGAGGGAGAAATAAAGCAGCCACTGCAGTGGCAGTAATTAATATGCTAAACTAAAGGATTTATCATCCTACCTGACATAACTTCCACCTTCAGGCCAATGCTTGTCTTGTCCTTGTTAACGATGTCCTCTGCCTCCACCTTCGAAGAGTTCACATGTAGTCGTTTCAGAAAGACAGAGCAAAAATGAAAATCCTTCCGTGGAACTGATGTAAACTCACCTGTAGGGGAACTTCACCAAGTGGACTATCTATTGTCATGAATAAGTAGCCGTCTATAAGAGTGAAGTTCTTGCTACCAAGAAGGTTATACCTAATGTCAGGATTCACCCCCTGTGTGAAAAGAAGAAGGGGTCAAGTTCTGCAAACTTGCGGATACAACATAGAAATAGACAGCGTTTTTTCAAAATCTTTCTTTCTCCTCCTCGTCCAGCTAAAGATTGCAACTAAATGCAGAAGGATGAGAGCTACAGTACAGGCTTCACAAAGCTTCACAAAGCTACAACAAAGATGTCGGTATAATAACAAAGATGGAGCATTGTAATGTATTTCAGTGGAAGCAAAAATGAAACGCTTCCAGTCTCTTAAGTGGGCGTGTCACCAACAGCATTTTGCTGTGTAGGCAGCGCCCAGCCAGCTAAATCTGGGGTTTGGAGTAAAGTCTCTTTACCCTAAAACAGTTAGCTGCAGAAATACTGTTGTGGCCTCAGATTGGTTGTAGGTACTTGTGAATTAATGTGGTATACTTAAAATCCCCATTAGCGCTCCAAGAGAGAAATCCGTGGACCCTCCCCATTGACTTGCATGTAACGCTGTCATTGAGGTTTGCATAAAGGGTGAAATGTCCCCCCCACCGCCCCTTCCAAAAATCTAATGCGGAAGTGTCATCCGTTGAGCCTTCTCTGGCTATGACATGCAGTTCAACACATGTGATTTCAACCATATAGTTCTATATTCTCAAACCATATAGTTCTATGTACTCAACCATATAGTTCTATGTACTCAAACCATTTAGTTCTATGTAATCAACTATATAGTTCTATGTACTCAACCATATAGTTATATATTCTCAAACCATATAGTTCTATGTAATCAACCATATAGTTCTATGTACTCAAACCATTTAGTTCTATGTACTCAACCATATAGTTCTATGTACTCAAACCATTTAGTTCTATGTAATCAACTATATAGTTCTATGTACTCAACCATATAGTTCTATGTACTCAACCCCTTCAATGTCATCGTCTGTCGCCAGGATCCGGATCAGACTGTTGTCGTTAACGTCCAGGGCCATTGCTCCCACCCCGGTGACGAAACAGTCATACTTCTCCCGCTCGAACCGCGGCGGGTGCAGACTCTTGGTCAGGACCGTGACGGTGACTGTTGTGGTGGAAAACTGCAGGGTGTTGAACTTTTGTGCGGCCTGGAGTCAGAGATAATTTAAACTTAATAATTTGAAATATTAAGTACTTTGATTTAAAGGTGTAGTCAGGGATTATAGAGAAAGGTTGTTGATGTTTGAACTCTATCCAAATCAAAAACATCTCCCTGGTATGCAATAGAGTGCTCATTCAGAATCTTCACCCTAAACATTGGGCACGCATTGCCAAGGCTATGATAGTGTTTTGTGGTGCGATCTGCACCACTTTGTTTGTGATCATATTTATAGAGCATGCGCGGCTGTGTAGAAATACTGGGTAATATTTTCAAGAGAGGAGATTTTCACTGAATTCAAAACAAAATGTGCATTAGCCTTAACCTAAAATCTTCGGAATTCAAAGACAGGTTCTGGGACATATTGCACTCAGGCCCTAAGGCATTCAAGAAGTTGCAAGTGCTAACAATTAGACAAACCTGCCCAAATTACTGTCGATGTTTGGCTACAGAGACATAATATTTAACTCTAGCAACTGTTTTAATTCTTAGTTTGTTCTTCGTGGAACTATGTCAGTTTGTATATTAAAAAATCAGATTAAATTGAAACTAGAGCAAGAAAAGAACAAATAACTATATTTTACCATCACAATCAAGTTGATTTGGCCTAGAACATTGGCAGGTCTCAACATTGTGATGTTTCCACTGATATCATTGATCTCAAATAGTCTGGCATCATTTCCTAGGAAATAAAACACAGCAACACATAGAATTACACTGCCAATGACAACATCGCTAGGAATGAGAATTACACAAGTCATTAAGAATATAATCCAAGCCACCTAAATGTATATTTTCACACTAAACATTTACAATGAGATATATATTTCTACAACCCATTTGCCTACCACTCAGAAATTGGTAAGTTATATCCTCATTTATGCCATAATCCCCGTCAATGGCATAAAGAGGTCCCGGATCCAGTTGTAATGGACCAACCTAAAAAGAAAAAGGCACTGATGTAACTGACATCCCTGTTTACATATTGCATGTTATTGGTGGCCATTATCAGAATGGGAAAGTAAATCCAAAGGCTGTTATAGTTCTACCTCTCAATTGCTTTATTGTGCCTTTTTTCTGTTTACTGTATTTTTCAGGTTTTGCATTGCGACACTGCATTAATGCTAATGTGAAGCACTTTGTGACATTTATTTGAAAAGTGCTCTACAAACTAATATTGTATACTGTACTTAAAATGTCTTTAAGTACATAAGTACATTTGATTTGGTCAACAATGAGTTCAAACAAATAGGCATATCCTTCTGATGTCACATATCTACACGCTGTAATATGTAGATATGTACTGTTAACTTGATGGCTTGGTTTGCATTTTTGCTTGGTTTGCTTTTTTGAAAGAATTCCACTTGTGACGCTTTTTAGTCATCCAGTAAAGAAAACTACGGTAACCTGCAGCTGTTTCTCAAAGGAAGGACCCTTAACATTGACAAGCACCTGCAACTTCTGTTATTTCATTGAATGAAGAAGAGAGGTACCTTCTGCTCTGTTAAGTTGACAATGCCCCTGTAGCCTGAGCCCTGACATATTGTGGCTCCGTTAATACTGTAGTCAGTGCATGGTTTGAACCACGGCGGCCGGTTGTCCACATCCACAATGGTGATCATGATGGTGGTTGTGGCCGTGAATGACGGCTCACCCTCTGGGCTTGGCGTTTCCGTGTCCTACAGAGAGAAACACAACAATCTCACTACATGGGCGGCAGCGGTGCGCAGCGGGTAGAGCACGGGCGACATGTGATCCAGAAGTTGCTGGTTCGAACGCCGCTATCTCCTCACCAAGTGTCGAGGTGTCCCTGAGCAAGACACCTAACCCTAACTGCTCCCGGTGGTCAGGTCACGTGGTGCCTTGCACGGCAGCTGTCACCATCAGTGGGTGAATGCGTGGATGTGAGGCGATCCTGCGCTTTTAATGGCCGGAAGGTTGGAAAAGTGCTACATAAATGCCATCCATTACCATGGTAGCCTGGTGAATCCACCCTGACTTCACGAAAACAATGTGATGACCATGAGCTACAGTAGTGTTCAATGCATCCCTGAGCAAGGCATTCTCGAAAACGCTTGATAACTTTGACCTCAAATCAAAACAGTGTCACCCCGCGGCCCTCCGCAGTGCCACCTCACACAAGGAAATGCATTGTGAAGTAAGACGGCTTTGTTGCTGTGAGCGGTGTTCGCCACTTTGTTTATGTTCCTATTTACAGCCAGGGCTGTGTAGAAGTATCACATTATTTTGTCAAGAGAACGGTTAAGATGGATTTGACAAAAAGTGTATTAACTTACATTTAGATTGCAACAGCTTACTAATACTATATACCTTTAACTCTTACTAGCTCCATTGTTTTACAGTAAGTGAAGAATACACGATTAAGCACTTGCTCACCCGAACATGCAAGGTCAGCTGGACGTTTTTCACCGTGTCATAATCCAGAGGAGTTTGCACAAGAAGGTTTGGGGTGTTTATTGTTTGTATCTTAAATCCCACCTGCATGCGTTGAAGAAGAACAACACATTTAGAGGAGCATGGCAGGTGATTGTCTGGTTGTAATAATCAGATTTGCTGTGAATGAGGTCTTACCGTTTCTGGATCTAGGCTGTAGTAGAGCGTAGAGTCATCAGCATCTGTCGCAGCAACATTGGCCACTAATGTGTCCACAGGTGACAACTTTCAAAAAGAGGTGGAAATAAATATTTAGTCTTGTTCAGATAGATACAGTACATAGGCAAACAGACAGGCAGACAGGCAGACAGGCAGACAGGCAGGCAAAGGGGTGTTGTTGTCAAAAGGCCTGTGCAGCCTTTTGAGACTAATGTGATTAACTATATAAATAAGACAGACAGGCAGACAGACAGACAGACAGACAGACAGACAGAGACAGAGAGAGAGAGTGAGAGTGAGAGAGAGAGAGAGAGAGAGTTGCTCAGACTCACCTCATTGATGCGGAAATTGTACTGGCCACTTCCAAACACCGGTGGGTTATCATTCACATTGCCCACAATTACAAGAAAGTTTAATCGATACTGAAAGTAATAGAGATTAAGATTTGAGTTAGCATCCTGATGGCATATTTCTGTTATTTATCTTTTATTAAAATGAAACAAGAAATTAGAGATGTCACCCAACACAAAACATACCCATAATAAAGCTTGTCAATACCAAATATTTATTGTTTCATATATAAAATACAGCATTTTACCGGTGTTTCTGTAGATAGCTGTATGCACGTCACACGTAGATTATATGTTGACTGTTTCTGTTAGCACAGCACAAATGTTTGGTTAGTACAACCTTCAAGTAACTTTAACAATCGAAAATATTATGGTTATGTTTATTACTATCGCTGTCATCCAGAAAAATTGATTATAGACAAATCTGATTGATCACAGATTCTATTAATATAAAAATCATACGTTAATACAATTCTTCTCATTGTGGTCACCCTGAAGGGCCTGACTGCACACCACTGTGTGTGTGTGTGTGTGTGTGTCTATATAT
>JAODOY010058475.1:0-17635 GCA_025399855.1 Forbesichthys papilliferus
CAATTTAAATGTATATATATATATATATATATAAATAAATGTTATGTGCATAAATAGCTTGTAAGTCTAGGTACCCGATCCGTGCCGCCTGCTCGAGCCGTTCATGAGTGTGATTGCACTCTAGCATTGGCTGCCCGATCTATACCACATGTGCACATTTTAGTTTCCTTGTACAGCCAGCTAACTAGCTAGCTAACACACTATCATCAATATACGAACGGCAATATTGTACTCTATAGTGATGTAAAGCGCACAAACAAATATTCTCAGAGATTCTCCTAAGTAAATCAACACTGTTTTCATAAAACAGTTGTTGTATAGTGCTGTATAAAACAATGTTTTCGTTAACATAGTTTACGTGACAACTGTGGGCTGGTTGCCGTGGGGACCTATGGGCCTGACTCGGGCACTGAGCTGTTGAATGGGACTGTCGTTCACTACTGATTAAATGAAATGGCCTATTTTATCTTCACGGCTGCTGTATTCACAGCAGGTTGTGCCGCAGTTGAACTGGACATCGCGAAGCTTTTTGCATGGGACTTAATAACTTTGCACGCAGGCCTTTTTCATGAAATCTTTCAGTTTTTTTAAGTTATTACTTTTGATAAATAATAACTCTTAATTGGTTTTGCATTAAGTTCTGTCATGAAAATGTATGCATGCGCAGAACAGATCTGGCAGGTGGCACGGATCGGCGACCTACAGTGAGCTCTGGTATATTTCTGCAATTTGATTGAATAATGACTTAAAGGTATAGAAAGCAATTCTAAGCAAATACATTTGATGTCAAATTGACCAAATATCTCCTTACTGTTCTGTGTGTGTTGAAAAAAAAAATTCAGTACTACACGGCCCTGTAAATAGGAACACAAAGTGTTACAGACCACGCCACACAACAATATCCTAGCCTTTGCAATGCGTTTCTAATGTGTGGGGGAGAGCTTCTGAGGGAGCACCCTATTGCATTGAAGAGAGGTGTTTTGATTTGAGTTTGAATTTATTAAGCATTCTCCAAAATGACTATTTTATACCTGAACACGAGCAATACATAAACATTTATTTTAATCAGTAACCGTAGCCTACAAATTGATTTAAAGACCTGTAAACAGCCAGAGTCCTGTTGTTTAGGTTTCCCTTATTACTAAAACTTATTAAGTTTAATGTTTGACTTGGTCATTGAGTTACGTAGCTGGTCGTTGTGCATGTCAATCAAAACACCTTGCTTGTCAAGTAGGCGGGTACTGATGCAGTTAGACAGCACTGTGTCCCACACTTTACGTATGTAAAGGCTGGCTCTGAGACTAATCCAGTGTAGTTCCCCAGACTGTGTAGCTTTGTTTGTTCTCAAAGTGGGTTTGAGACTCCCAGAAAGGTCATGCGATGACTGAAATGATTCACTTTTGTTATTAAATCTACAGCATCTCTATTGTGTTTTGCTGCAATGTGCATGCATTTTCTGTCTATGTAATTCTGTTCTCAGTGAGTGTGTTTAAGAGAAGCACAGCTTTACTCAATGTATCTCCTCCCTCGTTCCCTGCAGTGTTCCACTCCACTGACAGTGGAGGCTCCAGGACGAGCTCCGACTCCTACCAGGGCCTGTCTGACTCCGGCTCAGCCGAGGAGGTGGAGCAGTGTGAACTGAGAGGTAGAGAGGGACGACAAGGGAAGAGGGAGAGAAGGGGGATGGGGGATGGGATGTGTTTGACCCCCCCCCCCCCCACCCCCACCCCAGTGTGTTTCCTGGGGGAAGGGTACATGTACAAATGTAAGGTGTTATATGGTCATGTGGTTCACACTATTGACACATTTCATTGAAGAACAAAATCAAATATTGTGTGCTTTTGACTTTTTGTTTTTAATGAATGTGTGAAACCTAATCCATAACCTCATGATAATTGTAATTTCCACTCACCCAGTTAACCTCGAGGCTAATGCACATGTGAGAGACACAGTAGGGGGAACTTTCAGAGAAAGTACAAAGGAGTTTACTGAGGAGGTTTACCTGCTGGATCATCAAGGCACACATGCGCATTGTACTAAGGCCCATAAACATAGTACTCTGGACCTGAGTATAGCAATCAGTCAAAACATGGTGGGGTGCGTTTGTGTGGTTTACAGGTTTTATTAGACTTAATGAAAGCATTGCTGGGAGTTGCAGTAATGTACTCATGGCATGTGGTTGGGTTGGGAAGGCTTTCTTTCATTTATTATGTCTTAGATGTTTTGGCATTTGGAAAGTGTGAAACTGTTTTGGCTTGTTGAGAAATGTTTGTCATTTCACCAAACCAGTAAAGTGTTGCATGTGTTGCTGTTGAGTTGAGCGTGTGTCTTATGTGTGTGTGTGTGTGTGTGTGTGTGTTTGTTATAGTATCTTTACACCAGTCTGCGCTTGTCGTGCATTACGGCTGTGTGTCTCTGTGACTCAAGCATACCTTAATATCCCACCTGGGCAGGCTGTCCCAGTACAGTCTGTGGTTTTTAAATGTGTGTGTGTGTGTGTGTGTTCGCGGTGTTGGTTTGTTTGTGTCTCTCAGATGGCTGTGAGGGTCAGTCCCTGCTGGCGGTGTCTCAGAGTGGCCTCTCCCTGTCCATGGCCTCCCTTTTCTCAGGTATCTGTAGGCTGGGAAGGTGTTTGGGGTGGGTGAATGGGGAAGAGGCTACAAGGGCTGTGTCCCCGTCGTGGCACAGTAGGTTTGACTGGAGGCGTGATTCCAAGCTGAGAAGCTTTTCCTCTCTTCCGCTGGGAATGATGTGTGCAAATGTCGTTGATCTAAAATCGTAGCCTTATGATACCATCCTGATGTCGCCAACTACATTTAGATTTTTTTGCCACAAGTATCAGTCTGTATCCCCTGAAAGGGATAGTCAGCTATTGCAAGCTAATTGTAAGCAAATACACTTCCATTGCTATCTGTCCAACAGCTTTAACATACGAATAAATCAGAAGTACTACATTCATACAATGAAGCACTTCTTTTTGGGTGTAACAGGTCAAAAAGTATTTTAGAAGCACTTCTCAATCGCCACCAACCAATTAAAGCTGTGACGGAGCTTTTCTCTTCAGCATGTACCATAGTCAAACCAAGTTGTCTCTGGATGTCTTGGAGGACAAAACCAAAAAAGTACAAGCACATACTGTGCGTTTGAGAGGGATGGAGAACGTTCCAGGTTGGAATCATGCCAGATGTCTGCAAGCCTCAGCCAGCTTGTGTGTGTGTGTGTGTGTGTGTGTGTGTGTTGGCTGCTTGTGTTGTTTATTGCTGGTGCCTTAGGGTCTCTGACTGTAGTGCCTATATGCATGTGCCTGTACACGGAGGGCGTCAGGGAGGCTGATAGGATAGACCACTAAATGATTGAGTCAGTTTTCACCTCAAGGTAACTAATCATTCACTCACCTACTCATTAGCCACATATCCATGTATTCACCTAGTAATCCATGCACACATCATGTATTCATGCAGCCTTTCACCCTTCAGTTACACACACATCCAAAGTGCTTCCAATATGCTATGAGACTTGATTGCTCATGTGCGTACATAATACCGCTTTATTCGCTTTACGTACCACCGTACTATGTTGAACTTGCTACTCTGTAACTTCTTTCTGTGCTTATCTTATTCACGCTTTAGCATTAGTCAGCCTTCTTGTTGTTATGTGAAACTCAAAGCATCTGATGTTACATGGAGACCAGAGATTTTGAGTAATTACAACAATACAAATAGTTAAAATTGAGGATTAGAGCTGTCAGTAAATTAATCTCATAATTAAACTGTAATCTCATTCAATGCCATAATTAATTTACCTGATCAGACCCACCCATTAGTGGTCTGTTTCACAACAATTAGATATGGCTGCTTACAGTAGATGTAGCCCGGTTAACAGCATCCCCTATTGCAAGCCCTACCTCTACGATTTGCTTCTCTACGTATGTCTATTTGGAAACTTGAAAATCATTAGTGGGGTAGAAAACAATGGGTGCTGTTCCTGAGATATGCTTTCAGTGTTTTGTAACTTTTTTTTAGAAATATTCAATTTATAAATGCTAGCCACTGCTACTTAATTTCCTTTTTCTTCTCTACAGCTGAGAATCCCTTTGTCACTGACTGGACAGTATAGACCCGTTTACTGTTTGCAAACAGTGATGATGTACATAAGCATGAGCACACAGCTTAGCAGCATTTTAGCAACAGAAATAGGATTGAGTTCAATGACTTGTCAAGCTATCCTAGAGTATTAACCATTAAAGACTACTTTACTTGCAGCCACATCGGCAACATGCCTAAAAGACACTGGCTGACAGAGCGTCCTAAAATAATTCTCTGACATGGTGAAATATTGAGTTTTTAGCTAAGTAATGTAATGTTTTTACAATGACTTTTGTATACATTTATCACTTCAGCAGCTATACAAAGTTAGTTCTGGGTTTCCTACCTTGTTATTAGAGCATCCCGTCACAAAGCAGCTTCTAGGCATGCTTTGTTTTTTTTTGTTAGCAGACGAAAGTACAAGGAGGTTTCATGCCAGAATGTCTGAAAACTGACCAAAATGGCAAAAGAGCATTTTCTGTGTTGCATTCCCGCTCCGCAGATATTTAAACTGTTAAGTCATAAGGATACAACGTGTATTTGTTTTGGAGCTTAATGGGACTTCTGGTGCTCAGCTGCGTGCTGCATGTTGGTGCAGTCGGTGTGACGTCGGCAGTAAATGGGTCTATAAGGAAGAACACAGTATCTGGCCCTCCTGACTGATTGCCTTCTTACAGATGCAGACATCAAGCGCACCGTGACCTCTAACAGCAGGTCCTTCCTCAGCTCAGAGTCCATGTAAGACGTGGAGCTTCTTCATTTTACTAAAACTTTAACAAAACGTTTTACAGCAGTTATACGTATCACTGTTTTATTTTTTAAGATGGTGCATCTGTATAGTTCTGCATAAATATACAGAACTAGGTATACAAAATGAAGGATAGAACTCAATCATCGCTACTTTTAGATTTAATTTAGTTTAATATTTTAGTACAATTCTAACTTTTCAGTTATTTACATATTGCTATGTGTTACAATATGTATTGTGAATAATGTATAGTTTTTTTATCTTATTGTGAGCCCTACATAATGCACTGGGCAGGTCTGTCAAATCCACCTTAACTTATAAAGATACATTTAGTTCATAGTAGTCACAATAAACAGAAATTGGTAGAATATTCTACACAATAATGTCTATCAGTTTTAATGCATTGCTATCCATAACTTTAGGCTCACTGAAAACTCTGTGTATGTTAGATCTCCTTCGTTCCTCCACTCCAACTCAGCAGAGTCAGTAGCCATGGGTCTGCTCAAGCAGTTTGAGGGCATGCAGCTCCCTGCTGCCTCTGAGCTGGATTGGCTGGTCCCAGAACACGACGCCCCTCAGAAGGTACACACACACAATTGATGGCCCAGCTGGACTCAGTGGTTAGGGTGGTCAGTCCCTGCCAAAAGGTCTTGGCTTTGGTCTCTGAAAATCCCAGCACCTTTGAGCAAGATGGCTCCACAATCCATTTGTGTGTGAAGTATGAAACAATGTGTTGCATAATGACATTCGAATGAATGATGTCGGTTCACTTTTCTCTGGCCTTGTACTAGCTGTTGCCCATCCCAGACTCTCTCCCCATCTCCCCTGATGACGGCGAACATGCAGACATCTACAAGCTGAGAATCAGGGTGCGAGGCAACCTAGAATGGGCACCGCCCCGGCCACAGATCATCTTCAACATCCATCCAGCTCCCAAGTGAGTCCACAGCAGGCTTTATTACGTGTGCTTAACTTTTAATTTTCACACTCCTTTAGCCATGTTGTGGCTTTGTCTGTCTGTCTGTTGGTCGGTTTTAACACCAAAGAGGTGCATCTGTATCTGTAGAATAATAATTGGAGGTCAAACTCAGTATCTCTTGATGACATCAGGCTGCTGCTGATAACTGTTTCTCTGGAAGCATACAGGAATGTTATCACATTCCCATTGTATCGCTTTATCTCTAATCAGGAGGAAGATAGTGGTTGCCAAACAAAACTATCGATGCGCTGGCTGTGGAATTCGCATTGACCCAGGTACTATGTGCATGGAATCCTATCAAGCCCTTTTTTAGTAAACAAGTAGACAGATTCTCCATTAACATGTTGTGTCTAAGCTGCTGTGCCTGTCCCCCCCCTCCCGCTTCAGACTACATCAAGCGGCTGCGCTATTGTGAATACCTGGGTCGCTACTTCTGTCAGTGTTGCCATGAGAACGCTCAGGCGGTGGTCCCGGGCCGCGTGCTGAGGAAGTGGGACTTCAGCAAGTACTATGTTAGCAACTTTGCCCGGGACCTGCTGAGCAAGATCGCGGGAGACCCTCTGTTCAACCCGAATGACATCGACAGCAGCTTGTACAAGAAGAACAAGCCTTTAGAGACTGTCAGGGTAAGTGGCTGTGTTAAAAAACACCTACCAACCTGTCCTTTCTTAGAGAAACCAACAAACTCTGTTTGCTTTCTACATGCCTGAAAATGATGGAGCCACCCAGAACCTTGTGTTTCTCTCGCTCTAGCAGACACATTCACGCGGATGTCCACATCTCGTATATTGGTATGAAAATTAAGTGTTTCATAGATGCATAGATGGCCTGGACGTCTGTGAACAGCAGAAGCTCAGCTGCCTTGCCTGCCCCAACGATGACGCCAACACACACGAATGGGGTGTCATCCGTGCATGGTGTGAACACCACTTAATGGTGTGTTTTTGATGTTTCTGTTTTAGGTTTTGAGGATGCAGCTGTTTCACATGAAAAACCTCTTCAGGACATGTCGCTTGGCTAACCAGTAAGATGTGTGTCTATGCTTTGCACATCGCTGTCACGTTTACACTGAGGTGTGGTGTGTATTATAGTACCCTCTGTGTGTGTGTGCGTGCGTGTGTGTGTCAGGTTGCTGGACCAGTTCGACAGCCTGCCGGGTCACATGACTGAAGACCTTCATCTCTTCTCACTTAACGATCTCACCGCTGTGCGAAGCGGGGATCTGGCCCCCCGAATGAAAGAGCTGCTCAAGCTTGGTTCCGCGCATGTAGCTGGCTGTGTGGTGAGACTACACCGACTTGTTTCCACATTCAGTTTAAAGCCGCTATCTGCCATGCCGGAGAAAGAGCGCTGATGTTAGCAGTGACTTGCAGTACTGTGAGTCCGTTTGTCAATGTGGTAGCAACACCAGTGAGCCCTGTCTCCCTTCCCGTCCCAGCTGTGCCAGGCCAAGGGCTTCGTGTGTGAGTTCTGCGGTAACGGCAAGGACATCATCTTCCCCTTCCAGCTGAACAAGTGCCAGCGCTGCGAAGGTGAGCTATCCCACCCTGCGGCCGGCCTCCCCTCTCTTCCCCGTCTGTCTCTCGCTCCCCCCTGGAGAGCCTGGAAGCTCTGGCCTTGTAGGCTGGACACGGTCCTCTCACAAGGCAGGAAGGAGGGTGAGGGAGGAGAGGAGGAGGAGGAGGAGAATGGTGAAGAGACTGTGAGACGTGAGCAGGAGCCAAAAAAGGCGTGGGACGTGGCGGAGAAACCCCCGGAACACGGGAGACTTTTCCAGCCTCGTAACGGAGGAGGTTTAAGGGGGGCGCGGACGAGGGAGGAAGGGTTCCGAAGGGCTCAGGGCGTACAGGGAACCGGGCGGGAGCCACGCCAGCAAGGCGTCGCCGGAGAGGTCGCACAGGCCGCCAGTGAGGGAAGCCGAGGCCGGCAGACGGGCAGCGTCCTTCGGCTCCCTCTGGTGAACGAACTGACACTCGGAATCTTCAGGAGAGAGCGTAGTGAGAGCGACACGTGTAGCAGCAGGTCCAGCAGTCCGGAGAGACCGGACAGAGGCGGGAGGGAGAGCGGCAGAGCTTTCCTCGGCCTGTCAGTGTTCAGCGGTATAGTCAAGAGCTTCTCTAAGTGGGAAACGCAGGCCAATGGTGAAGCGGGCAGGGGACTGCTCAAGTGGGAACAAGGGCACAAGCAAAGGAAGGAAGCAGAGGCGGAGGGCAGCCACGGACAGCCGAGTTAAGGATGCGGGGGGGGGGGTTCAGGCGGTGAATGAAACCCTCTGGAGGTGAAAGAGGGCAGGGGAAGCGTGAGGCAGAGGGCAGAGGTCAATGAAGGGGAGCATGTGTGTTGCTTTGTTTTGTATTTAAAAGATGAACGCTGAGTGGATGTTCCATGAGCGACACGGCTCGTATCTTGTCGAGCCACAGAAACTGTTAGCAAGGTCACAAGGGGACTGAAGGGCCTCGCCAGCAAGTTAAGAGCAATCATTCAAGAATGCCTAATGTGTGTACATTCATATTGTTTACAAATTACATTTGCTTTACATGTTCTCACAGACAGCACAGTCTACACTGGTGTTGGGGCTTCTTTAAGGGCTACTGTACATAATTATGTGCATGTCGAGGCTCATCGCATTCTTAACATTGGGCGGAAGGTTTTAATACTCAAGTTTATCAGCTTTTAATTTTCTTTGCGGTGTGTGCCTCTTCCCCTTTGGCATGGTTTGTGGTGAGCTTTTATTGTGTGGGTTAAGGTGGTATTTCTGACACTCTTTTGTTAAACAGTGGCTCCTACAGTATGCGTTACGGTAGTGGTGTTGTATTGGCTCTATGGGCTGACAGAGCTCTGGTGTACTCACTAATGTTGGAGGTGGCTGTTTGGTGGTGCAATGAATATGTTTGAAAGTGTCTCAGGCTGTTGGTGCTTCTCCTATTTATGTTTCTCTTCAATGATGGTCTCTGTCCTTATCTTGGTCTTTTAGGGTAATGGCAAGATGAGTGTCTATATAAGTGTTTTATTTATAGTGAAGGCAGTGCCTTGTCATTTCATTTGGGATGATACATGTACATGATTCCCATGTTTACAGTTTTGGGTTAACCCTGGTTTGATGTTGAACATGGAGGAAGGAATTCCTTCCTCCATGTTAAAAACCATGGGAAGATTAGTTTGCATGTACATATGTTTTAAATTAATATTGGAAACTGTGTTACTGTAAATGTTTTTAAGTTATTATTTTTACTCATCTACGTGTAGATATGAAATAAACACTGTTTTTGAATTTAATTTGCCTGCCTTTTTATTAATCAGTTCTAGTTTTTAAAGTTACCCATGATATGTTCTCTCTGTGGAATTAGCTTAGTGAGACATTATGGTAGCTTTATCTTGGGCAGATAGGCTTTGATCAGGGATTTGTTTCAACTGGTTCTGTTGTGTTCTCACTGTTGTGTTGCAACAGTGTGCCCACCTTCTGCTGCTTAAACACAGTTGTCTTTATTATCCCCTCTGACTGGCCGATTCCGGGTCGGGCCTTGATTGGTTGGTTATTTTACTGATATCACAACACCTCTTCCCATAAATGGAAACGTTGTCAAACTGGTTGACACTGTTGAACTTGAGTCAATGTTTAGCAGGGATTAGATAGAAAACCTCTGTAGCTATTTGTATGGAAGCAAACCTAGTTCCTCTTACACTTGACAAATGGTAGCATCAATGACATGTTTTCCCAATTCAACCTTTCTCGAAATCTTTTCGTCCCCCTCCACACAGAGTGCAGTGCCTGTTTCCATAGCAACTGTTTCCGGAGGGGCCGAGAGTGCCCCCGGTGCCAGCGGCTGGCAGAGCGTCAGAGAAGGATGGCCCGTGAGAACATCGAGGACCAAGAAGACGAGGGCGGTGGGAGCTAATGCTGCGAGACTGCTAGCGATGAATGTAGAGATGGTTGAGACTGCCCGCTACAACTTTCACCTTTAGCACACACTCACTGCTGCTGTATTGCTGCAGCTGCTGGCTGTTGAACATTTGGGTGCAACTCATCACATCGTGACACATGACGTGGTTTCAGGGATGTTGTCTATTGGTGGAAGAGCCAGGAAGGCATAGTAAACCGGGTTTCAAATGATGTGATTCACTTTTTGTCCTGCGCCACTGTAGACCAAACCAAACTATACCCTAGCTAGCTAATCTCCTGCAGATAACGATAACTTTTTTTGTTGTACTGGATGAACTTACATTTTTCTTTAAATACATTGCAGGTGTTTTTCTTTTTTTAAATGAAGTTCATAAAGAATTCTTTTTTTTTTTGTTGCTTTTATGGCTTTGCACATTTGTAGTGTAGATATTATCATTGTGAAGGAATCTGGCTTTTTATGTGGAAAAAATAAGTTTTAATTAAGTTGTGAAAGATATTTAACTAATCAGTTTATTTAGCAAAAATGCACTGCTCTGTTCAAAGCCTAGAATTAGTTAATCCAAGCACATGTGCCTTTGGGATCAATGTACATTAAAATCAGTATGGCAATATTTTTTTTATAGCTGAGACAGCAATACACCGAGCGATTAACAGTGCTACTACTGAAGCAATGTGTGTGACGTGAATGAATGTGGAGTGTGGGTGTATCTGTACCTACATTCATTTGAAGTACACACAAATATTTTGCACCAGCCTTCCAAGGCCCTTTTTCCTTTACACTTTTTTAAAGGCAAATATTGGAGCTGTAGTCATTTTTAATTGCACTGATCATTTCAGAGGAAGAAGTCTTTTTTTGTTGGTTGGTTCATGACTCTGTGACCCCATAATACGGATCACGATCGGAATAACATTGCACATTCCTAGTAGTGCTAATGTAAAAGCAATGTTAAAGGAAAAATATACACAGTGGATATACATTTTGTCTGTGAGGGTTAAGTGTTTAATCTGCATCATCAGATTATAGAATATAACTTTCAAGAAGAATACTTGCATATGCATATTCTTTCCAAAACTTAAAAGGCTGCCCTTTGTGCATTTCACTAAAGTGCACAATCACAACTCTAATTTAAGCAATACAGTTAATATTCCTGTAGAATATTCAGCATTCACTTCACTAATGAGGCTGCTTTGAATGGAAACACTACTCTTGAACTCAGACCTCCAAATTAAATGACTTCTACTTGGTCCTTCTGAAAACTTGCTAACCTTAGCTAATTCCTTGGAACAACTTTTTTTATTATACATAGATGTGGTGAATTTGTTTTTAAGTGCACTACAAAGACAACAAATATATTTATACATTCTGATTATTACTGTTACGTTTGTGTTAATTTTGTCCTGAAATTATATTAAAAGACTGGCAAGACTGTTTATTTGTGTTGATCGTATGTTGTACAAAGAGTTAACATTTTTATAACTAACCTATTTTTAAGATGACCATAATCCAGCTAAAACAAATGATCACGTGGTTATATACCATACATCAGGACTCTTTTAGCTCTGACCCTTGCACTTTATTGATTGCTTGTATGGTGATTTTACTTATTTTTCACACCAATTTATAAAGCTTTTTAAAAAAATGTTTAGGGTAAATAAAATGCAATTGTAAATGTTAATCTTATTAAAGAGTAAATTGTCAAGCTTTATTTAGTATGACATTCAGAAGTTAAAATGTATGTGAAATAGCAATATTAGCTGCTCCTGGCATATGTTGACAACGTTGTGTACCCTTGATGAAGTGCAGTTCCAGTGTTAACGGTGAGGTGGACTAGTGACCTCACCACCTCTTGGTACTCACTCTCCTATCTAGTGTCTTTAAAATACCCTTATCTGCTCTTTGCTCATTAAATCTAAATTCTTTCTGCTCTTATGTAATTGATTATTTCGGCCAATAGCTATTTCGTTTATTTAATGACATTGACATGCTGACATGTCACAGCATCATGATGTATTGTAATTATGCTGATAGAATTTTGTTGGCTCACATTTGCTGGTGTATTACCTGTCCAACTTTACAAATGCACTACATACTACATCGCTTTGGATAAAAATGCTGTAAATGTACATAAGGCTGTTCTGTTCTGTTCTGTTCAACATATAAAGTAAACACCTCTGCAGATAACTACTGTATACAACATTTTATACATCAAGCAAAGAGCTATTTACTATGTAGATAATATAATGGAGTACTGACGTCCTAAATAGAGAATGATATCACCAGTCCCGCTACACTAGTCTGTTTTTACAGCTGGTCAGGTCACACATGCATGTCATGTTAATGTAATTGTGTGACATCTAGTGGCATCAACACTGTCACTTTAAGTATATATAAAGACATTCTACTAATTCTTCTACGAAGATGACAGTGACAAAACTGTAACAAAAGCAATTTATTTATTTTTTAATGTTGCCATAGTTAATAATATTTCCTGTATTTTCATAGAAACAGCTGATGGTTATTAGATAAGCCATTTCTTAGCTGTGATATATGATGTGATAAACCCTAAAATGACCCATTACCATGACAGAAGGTTAGAACATACTGGCCACCTACATCAGAATTATATAGCACTTAACTTTTTCCACCCAATGAAGATGCATTGCGTATAGGAGGATATCAGCATTAATTCCACACTACATCTACTGCACTGTTCCTGACCACTATAAGGCATTAGCAGACGTATAGCCTAATAAAACAAAGTTGGAGCTCCTCCGTCAGGTCTGGTTGATCCAGATGCACCACATGCAGATAATCACCATGGCGTAGCAGGAGATCAGGAGGAGGTAGATACGGAAGAGCAGGTAGTCCAGGACATAGCCCACGTGGCACCACTGGTCCTGAAGCTCATTCTCCTTCTGCAAGAACGTCAGGTGGCCGCGCAGCTCGCCCACGTCCCGGCAGATCTGCTTCAGCTCGTCCGGTACCTCGGACCCTGGAGTCGGCATGGAGACAGAATTTACATTTATAACATTGGATTAAACTATGTTATAACAATACTGTGATGAAGTGATTCAATGAGCGCGTCTGCATATCAAGGGCAGCTAAATTGGCCTAAAAATGGATAAGAATAGAAACTGGAAAGTAATATATTTGTAAGTAATCTACATATATCATAATAGTTATGGTGCCTATTATTAGGCTAATTATTTAAGTGTAACTGCACCCCAAAATGTATTTTTTCTTTAGCTGTAAACGAAGTAATAGGATTGATCTGTGATACGTCATATCTGATATAAATCACTCAGCAGCGCACGCTCACACATCATGTTAATTTTAATTGTTAACGTGGGTCCCCCTCTCAGCCCCTCCTCCCCTCACTCAGCTCCTTGGTGCATTTTTCAAAGTTGTGTGACCCAGTACAAGACAATACAACTGAAATAAGCCTGTCCTGCTCTAGGGGTTTGAACATCTCGCTAGAATGACATTTGATTCAGTCGGTTGTTAACCAACAGATGATTGCATTTGTCACCTTTGTTGTTATTTGATTGCTGGTCAGGTGGTTGAGTGTCTAGCTGGACAACCCAGGGCCCTGTACTGCCATCAGGTTTTAACTCATTAGGGCCAGCGGGGGACGGTAGCTCCTCCGGCCAACGGTAGCAGATGAGGTTGGCGATGTGCTTGAGGATGATAACCCTGACCCAGCGGGGAACCTTGCGGTACTTCATGGAGCTGTGATGAAGCACGTTGGTGATGATGACCGTCTCCAGCAGGCTGATCACCATGAGGGCCAGACACACAGAGAAATATATACCTGAGGGGCAAGAGGCACATGCTAGTTACCCAGACGGTCAATGGGACTGTGAACCATTGCAGTGTTAGTGCCATGCTGATGCTGGATAATCCATTGTCCTAGACCACTTCACCTGGGGTTAAATGGTGAATGGAATATCCTTACCAGTTTGTGTGACACATTTGACTTTTACTGTACCATTACCACGATAACTATTAGGCCTACTATTATTACTGCTGTACAGTAGGCTATAGTAGGCATGGAACTAATGTCTCAATGATTTAAACTTAAATATCTACACATTGTAGGAATTGAAACCCCAACTCTGAGAGTGCTATGTATTCTATAGAGCATCGGCTTCTTTGACCTATGATTGGAGTGCCATTAGCTGTGCTAGGCAGCAGGTCGTTCATGATGAGCAGGAACACGGTGTAGCCCAGGATGAGGGTCATTTTGAAGGAGGCCCGGTCAACGCTGTGGGGAGGCAGGTAGAAGGACAGGATGTCGATGAGCATGAGGAACGAACTGGGAATGAGCAGGTTCACCACGTAGAGCACTGGACGGCGCTTGACCACCACCTGGTGGACAAAATATGCCAATACAAATCTTTTTTATTTTTTTATTGAGGGGTAAATTGTTCTGTGCTATTAGAACAGTCTCGAAGTTAATTAATAATGTGGTCAAGGTCCAAACACAACTTCAAAATCCCTAACTCCTACCTGCTCATAAAAATATATATTATTATACTATATCACTTTGGATTAATACAGTGTCTGCTAAATGATCAAATGGTAACTTCCAATTGGAAATACGACAGGGGTTAAGGAAAGGTCACACACAAAGCACTGAATCTCACAGCTGTACTACTGTAGGTCGCTACATGCCTGCACTCACCCAGAATGTGATGATGTCCCACTCGTCGATGCCAAACTGCAAGATGGATGCTTCTCCTAAAATAACCACCAACTCCCATTCCCCACTGGCTTCCAGGTAACGCTTTGAGTTCTCAGACATCTCTTGAAAGGTCAGTGCTGGACTAATCCTTACATCCCTTACTGCGTAGAGACAAAGATGATACAAAGAGATTATGCCAGATGTGCATATGAGCACAGTATAGATATTGTGACTCTAATATGAGCGTGCGTGTATGATACCGTATATACATTAATGGATGTTTTGTGTACGTGTTTCGTGCACTGCAGCTCACTGGTGTGCATGTAGGACCCGAAGGTGAATGTGCAGTTCTGCACATCGAAGGGAAAACTGAAGATCTCCAGGTTGCAGGCAGAGACCAGCCGCAGCATCCTGTCCCAGCGGATGTGGCCCGTGTGGTTGACGTAGACGTACGGACACGCCTGGGACACATCATCGTCCACGCTGAGGACACAGAAGAAGACCAGGTGCAGGGAAGAGAAATAGTTGAACACAATAACAAACAGAAAACAATATAAAACCCAGTTTCACACTCTGCCGAGGGCTTCTCCAACTCACAAACATTACATAGGTTGCATCACGGCAAGTCACTCACAACTCATAGACGATTATATCTGGAGACCAAAGGTTATTCACAGGGAGGGAAATGCGGGTGACTCCGTCACATTCGTCAGGGTCCCAAATCAGGAACTCATGGTGCCAATACTGTGTGGAGATACTGTGTGAGCAATATAACGCCCCACTTCTTTCATTGTGTGGTCGATGTTATAAGTTTCTGTGTTCTAATACGTACCAGTCGTAGCCACAGGAAGCTGGTCATGATCTGGGTCTTCTCATTCTAGATTAAGCATTGGGAAGAGCCATGTGAGGAAAAATATGAATAACATCAGAAATAATGCCAAATGCTTTATTAGTGGCTCACAATCATCTCCGCTTGTACTAACCTAACCCTTACAGTACTTTTAGTCTAAAGTTTATACTACAACTATTTTAACTTAAAATTATGTGCCACAGATGTTTTTTTTTACATATTGTAGAAACCTCTGGGAAGCTGTCCTTTGAAACGGTTAAGAAAAGAGCAGGCACTTTCTAATAAAAAACTCTTGGCAGGTGATTGGATGAACTAAGGGGATGGTCTATCGCTATTGATTAACGTCACACCTGAACTACGCCTGTAGCTGCAGTATGACACTGATTGGCCAGAACTGCGCTGGTTTGGACTGAAGCACGATCAGGATGGTATCACAAGGCTAGTTGTAAACCCCTTTTCCTAAAGCTTGAGGGTAAATATATCCAGTTATGCTGATACAGAAACTGGAACTTTTGTGGACAGCTTTATAGTGACCTGGGGCAAGCATTATGGTTATAAGGCTTTGACACAATCAAAAAGTGAATTGAGACGTGCATTTCAGATGATAATGCCCAATGAAGTAGTATGAAATGGGAATCCCTTGCTTGGCAAGCTCACCACTCCAAGGACAGCGTAGAGGGTGAAGGAGATGTTTGCAATTGTGGGGTTACTGAGGTTGACCACTGGCCTGAAGGGTTTGAGGTCAAACACAGTCTGCATGGACTCATAGGTCGGGCCATTCTGTCCTTTACAGGTGAGCTTGCTCTGACAGAGAGACACTGAGACACAGAGAGAGAGAGGGAGAGAGAGAGAGAGAGAGAAATAAAGCAAGAGAGAGAGAAACAAACAAACAAACAAACAAAAACAAAGAAAAAACATGCATTTTAAGTCTAATTTGCTTATGGAGTAGCTGTAAACAAATTTGACCCTAAACCATATTAACAAATACTGTATGTTTAAATATGCTGCAATGATATACACTATATTGTCCAAAGTTGTGGGATGCCTGACTTTACAAGCACATTAAGGTTAATGTAATCCCATCCCAGTTGAGTAGGCCCACCCTTTGCAGCTATAACAGCTTCAATTATTCTGGGAAAGCTGTCCACAAGGTTTAGGAGTATGTTCATAAGAATTTTTGACCATTCTTCTAGAAGCGCATTTGTGAGGTCAGACGAGAAGGCCTGGCTTGCAGTCTCTGCTCTAATTCATTCAAAAGGTGTTCTATCGGGTTGAGGTCAGGACTCTGCAGGCCAGTCAAGTTCCTCCACACCAAACTCGCTCGTCCATGTCTTTATGGACCTTGCTTTGCGCACTGGCGCGCATTCATGTTGGAACAGAAAGGGGCCATCCTCAAACTGTTTCCACAAAGTTGGGAGCATTAAATTGTCCAAAATGTTTTGGTATGCTGAAGCATTAATAGTTCCTTTCACTGGAACCAAGGGGCCAAGCCCAATCCTTGAAAAACAACCCCACGCCATAATCCCCCCTCCACCAAACTTTACACTTGGAACAATGCAATCGGATTGCCAAACAGAAGCGTAATTTGTCACTCCATAGAACACTGCGCTAGTGTCCAGTGGCGTGTTTTACACCACTGCATTGGCGCTTGCACTTGGTGATGTATGGCTTGGATGCTCAGCCATGGAAACCCATACCATAAATCTCTCTATGCACAGTTCTTGAGCTAATCCAAAGGCCACACAACGTTTGGAGGTCTGTAGTTTATGACTCTGCAGAAAGTTGGCGACTTCTGCACACTGTGTGCCTCAGCATGCGCTGACCCCGCTGTGATTTTATGTGGCCTACCACTTTGTAGCTGAGTTTCTGTTGTTCACAATCCCTTCCACTTTGTTATAATACCACTAACAGTTGACCGTGGAATATATTGCCTGAGGACTTATCATGGTCTTGTTGCACAGGTGGCAACCTATCACAGTACCACGCTTGAATTCAGTGAGCTCCTGAGAGCGACCTATTCTTTCTAAAATGTTTGTAGAAGCAGTCTGCATGCCTAGGTGCTTGATTTTATACACCTCTGGCCATGGAAATGATTGGAACACCTGAATTCAATGATTCGGAGGGGTTTCACAATACTTTTGGCATTATAGTGTATACTGTACACTGCTTACAATACAAAACAATTTGTTTAGACAGCCTAAATATGGGAATTACTCAAATATTAGTAATGTATTATCTCTCAGAACATTTGATGTCTTAACTCTACTTTCACATTGTACTCACTCTAAGTCACATTGTATAGTTGTTAATTTTAAGTAATTCAAGAGTTGATACAATTAAATTATATTTAGAATATTCATATTGACTGTATAGTTTAACAAATAATC
>JAODOY010058486.1:0-17635 GCA_025399855.1 Forbesichthys papilliferus
ACATACAGAGAGAGAGAGAGAGAGAGAGAGAGAGAGAGAGAGAGAGAGAGAGAGAGAGAGAGAGAGAGAGAGAGAGACCTTCTATTTCCTAAAACATGGGTTTAATCTTTAAAAGGAAATGTAAGCCACAGCCCCTTGGATTAGAAAATGCCACCTGCCTCTCAGAAATATCTCACCACTGTCAATGCGTTCAGATCCCAATATGCATTATTCAAAGCGCAATCTTTTTCACTGAATGAAATGCACATGGTTCCTGGATGGCTCTTTCACCTGCTGGATTGGGAAAGGGGAAGTTTGAAATGGCCCTGGGTAACAAGACACATTACATGTAGCTCAATATGAAAGCACAAGACTGGGAATGACTACATGTAAGTTTAGTTTTTAGAGAAAAAAAGGAACATGTAAAAGTGGATTGGATCTCAAAAGTTGCCATGGAAACCGTGTTGACCACCAAGCACCAATCACCATTGAAAAAGGTCACATCTGCATGATTGATATAGAGAGGAGCACTGACATGGCCACAGAACAGTGTTTATCGGCTGAAATGAAGTGACAAATTATCTTTTTAGTGTCGCATAGCAATGCAGAATGTGTTGCCAATATACCATTTTTTTTATCGACCTTCATCAAGTGCCTCATTAAAGAACTTTTTGTATCTCATTGGAGCATTCCACAGCGATTCCTTCAAAGAATATTTTTCAAAATTAAAACCATCTCTACCAAGAACACAACAGTGATCACGCCTTGTCTAAATGGAAATGTATGGAGATGTAATGCTAAACAGTTCCCTGTGACAGTTGCTCCCTGTATTTTGCTGTGGCAGTCCTTGAATCTTCATAATAATTAACTTCCAGGTGGCTGTGACGACCAATCAAGGTCAACGACTCACTTGACGCGACAATATTAAGCCTCGGGATAGGAGCATATGCTTACTGTTGTCACAAAGTGCTATTTGATGGCACCAGTGTGTCTCAGAGACAGACGGCAATATATCTGCAGACAAGATCTGGCTTTGCATAGCTGCCTCCAAGGTGCTCACACCACTGTCAGCTGTGTGAGATGAGAGTGAGAGAATTAATCTACTGTATGTCGTGAGTCAACGCATTTATTCCTGTGGTGACAATTCACACACGTGAGAAATGCGGTCCCGTGTCTTTCTAATTGCCTATAATAATCAATACATTTATATGGCACCCTCTATTTTAATCCTAGACCCCTCTGGCTATTAGTCAAGGTTCAATACTCACACAGAAGAACAGACAGGAATATATTAACTGTAAATACAAGGTGTAATAAGACACCCCTTCTCACTCATTTCATTTCCAATTCCCTCCCAACCTGGTCATGATATAAGCACTAATTGAACTTGTGATACCCACAATGCCTCTGTGTTTCTCCTTCTGAGATCAGCAGCCCAAGTCTATATTAAGTTAAGGGTGTACACACACCAACAGAGCAATTTCTCCTCTCCTGAAACAGTCCCAGATAAGAAGCTACGAAAGTGACAGTTAAGAGGTCAGCTAATATTGTTGAATGGCTGTACTGAGGAGGTAGGGTCTCATAGCAACAGTTTCTGCAGACATGGTGGTAATCCAGATGGAATAGACAGTTTCTTATTATTGTATGATGTGTTTAGCTGATGTCTATCGCGTGTGTTCATTTCTTTACACAATGTAAAGAATGTGTAGTATGAGTACTTGGCACTATACAATTAGGTTAAATACATGTGTCTTGCCCCATCTTGTGTCGAGACAAGAACATTTGTGCTTGCTCCCTTCCTTTCACAGTGCAATGGCGTTAACAGGGTGTCATATTATCACTGACTATATAGATGTATTGATCAGGTAATGATGTTGCTATAGCAACATATATTACTGACACATCTGATATTATGTTGACTACATACCATATGTTTATCTCTATATTGACAGACCTTGTATTCTACACTAAACCTATATACCATTTAATACCTAATGCTAATGCCACTTTAGGTCACACGTGTCACTTATCAGAAGTTAAGCGTCCGATTGTAGTATCATTGCGCAAGCCGCTGACATTTAAAAACGACCGTATAACGTTTCTATCTTTGCATATAAGACCAATGCTGACATCTATCGTTAACTATTTGTACTGCACGTACAATTTTATTGTGTTCTGCTGATTCAAGATCTAAAGGCCTACAGCCTGTATAAAAACGCCTTCCACTAATCATAACCACTACATACAATAATGATTCTGTAAACATCATCAACAAAAGCCCTTCCTAAGAGGTAAGACACATGAATGACCCAACAGGGCAAATGTATCAAGTAGTAGAATGCAGGACCATGGACAGCGAAAGCATCACGCAGAAGGCTGACCAGTCCAGACAATGTCTTTGTTGTTTACTATGGGTTGCGATTAATTAGTGACTTAAAATGTATTAATTTATAATTTAAACTAGCACAGGCCTACAATTGTATTTACTTTTAAATCGTTTTGCTGTTTTGGGGACTATATAATAGTATTCAATTGGATGACTTATATATTTTGTTTATGTATATTTTTTAAGTGGCTGCATTTCAAATCCACAGAATCCACCGAACTCCAGACAGAGATATTAGTAAAACACTTTTTGCTCTATATTTAAATCCGTCTTAAGAAACCCCTTTCTGTCGATCGCTGTTTTGCGTTTGCAGGCAGCCGCACTCATTACAAACATCTCCACATCCCTCTGTATCAGGAGAAAACTTGGTTTAGTAGCATACGTTAGCCGAACAGACGGGAAAAAACTGTAGTGGGCTATATATAATTAAACATGGATTTGAGAAGAAAAGTTATTGGGCCTAAACTGACGAACAAGCAGACAAACACAATCCTTATCCGGGGCGCAGCCATGGTCACTAGGATGTGATTATACTACTGAACACATTTGGACGACAGTGGAGTTTGATATTTTACTGTGGAAAAACTTCGATGGTATTCCAATGTACCGTTTACGTGGTTACATAACACGGGCGCTTGTTTACCCTGCAGACTCATTGGTTGCAGCCCCTCGTGTTTTATTGCCAATCCATTTGTATCGCAGCAACGTGGTCGTGTGCTTTAACACACGTAGTCCTATAGCGGAACGACTGCAGCGTGTCCGATGCTACACTGCTGGTGTTTGACTACTGGGGAAAAAACCTTCTGTGATTTATAAAACTGTCCGGACCATTTCTGACCGCTTGTCGATGGAAATGATCTGAGGGATCAACCCAATAACCTAAAGTGAATTTGGATTGGAACGCCTATCCACCAACGTCTGTATATTGATACAACTACTGTTCGTGGACTATGTTGATGAAGGAGTATCGCATCTGCATGCCACTCACAGTGGAGGAGGTAGGATATCTTTTGATTAATGTCTCTTTGGGAATTTTGCGTTAGCTTTGTTTGTTTTGCTAGCTCCTCGGCAAGTTTTGCCTTCAACGCATAATATGAATGTGTGCTTTGATTTGTCTAGTTAGAATTGGTTGAACTGTTCTGTGGGCAAGTAAAATCCTGGGATGCGCTTCACATTTTGCACCAAACGGCTGTTGATGTCTTGATGTGTCCACCGCGGGGTAGCGCTGTTGTTACCTCTTTCAGTTGATTATGTGCAGGTTTAGGTGGATGTTCTATACAGTAGTCTATATATATAGCCTATTTGCTTTGGCTCGGTTTTCACAGCACGGGCTCAATGCGTGGGTCTAATATCTAATGCAAAGAGCCAAAGAGGACAAACACATATCTGGTCTGACAGACTAGACACTGTTATGGTATCTGAAAGTGTGTGAAATCATATGGTATTCAAACAAGTTCCTGTGGGTTGCTCATGAGCGCTGAGAGATAGTAGCCCTACTGTAAGAGAGGTGGAAGAATGTGGGAGGTGGGAAATGGAAAACATAGTTTGAGCGCTCATTTTTGTGTGCGTGTATCTGTAATTGAGGCTAATTGTCTTGCTTCTTATAAGCTCGTGGCTAATATGTTTGCTGTTTATGGTTGGGGGGGTGCATTATTGTGCTATGCTCCTTTTGATATTTCTATGTTCCATCCATGATACTTTTCAATGTTCAATGCGGTGGATATGTTTGACACCATTAATTGCATGTTGATTTGTTGTTTACACAAGAAGCAAATTATTCTTGTTTTACTTCTGTCAGAGCAATTACAGCCATGCATTTACACTTCAAACACCGCCCTCCTGCCCTGACATCCAATGATAGCTATGTGATTCTTCTGCCTCTGATACCTAAATGGCTTCTGCGGATTTATCATAATTCAGATGCGACTTTATCACGCCATGTCCTGAGGCAAGCCTGTTGCTTTGCTTGACTAGTGATTGAAGATTATTTTTTTCCCACCAAGGCTAAATGATGCATCTGTTTGCTCTAATGTATTTTTGTAACAGAGCCCAACCTGAGTGCCTGAGCTACCAATCCTTTGGAAAATGAACATTTAAAATGTAATGTATTCTCTCAGTGACATTGTTTTCAGTGCTTTCCTATACCACACATGCATACACATATCCTCCTCATAATACATACAAACATGAGCAAGGCACCGTTTTGCGCATGCTATCTCTGGGGGCAGGCCTAAATAATCCTTTCTCATGTAAATGTCTGAATGCAAAACAGCAGCACAAACTGATTCTTTTCAAATGCAGAACAGTAGCAACAAATGTTATTTAGAAGTAGGCAGTAAGTTTCTATGGTCAAGATGATGACCAATCAGTGCTCAGCACAGTAAAGAACTACTTTAAAACACAGCAAAACATAATACATTTCTGTAGAAAGAGGGTTACAATTGGTTGCAATGCATGGATTTGTTTGTTTTGCAGAGTTAGAATTTCATGAATTGCTACAAAAGACCTGTTTGTGAAGTGTATGGCAAGCCAAATGGAACATAAATCCCTCTTGTGTACATTGTGTATCATAAAAGCCCTGGCAAAATTAAAAAATATATACTGTATCAACAGTATGTGAATCTGCCAAATGCTTCAACCCACGCTGTTATCTATTAATAATACAGGTTGTTATGAAGGATATTGGCATCATTAGGTGTGATTATGTTCTTGCGTCCCACTAGTGTTGTCTTCCCATCCTTAGTGTAGCAACGCTAGGCATTTGCACTGTTCAAATTAAGATGCCTTAATTTAACACGCTCCAGGAAAAATAATGAGTGCAGAGTCACCCATATATGAATGCTAATGTTATGTTAAGCTATGCTGCTCACAGAATTCAATCAATTACAGTAATGACTTTACAATATGGCCTACTTATCCAACACAAATATGAAATAAGGGTGGGTGAGGGTGGCCTTCACCATTCAACCACTTAGACTATTTGTCATGTACAATCGTGGCAGTAACATGAGGAAAAGACTTGCACTAGTGCCCACAGAACCACACATTGTATTAAGAGCACCCGAATGTATTCTTCTAAATATCTTAAGAACTACAAACCATTCCTGGATACTGTATGAATAAAGTTGTATTGGTACTCTCCAGCATTAAACTTTTGTTTACACCGGTTTCCTTGTGGCATCTATCTTCCTAGATTTATTTACCCACCCTTCCCCAGACATCAGCACTGGATTTAGAAACTGTCCACCAACTTATTAAGTACCATCTGCTTTGTATGCTATCTGCTTCCAGCCTGCAGGCTCTACACTGGAGAGCAGAAACAAACCACTTATAGGCATCTTTGACTGATGCTAATGTATTAGCTTAGAGCAATAAAGTGAGTGTGTGTGTGTGTGTGTGTGTGTGTGTGTGTGTGTGTGTGTGTGTGTGACTGTTTATCTACATGTAGGAGTGTATGCTGGTCTTTGCATACCTATCTGCACACACATAAGTCCCTTAGCACTGTCTTTGAAATATATCTGTTAAAGAACCCACTTAAACAATGTTTACGTGAAATGTTCACTACTTTGTAGCCTTCATTCGGGTATGCTACTCCTACACCTACAATACAGTATGTATAGGCTATATGGTGTGGCCACAAATAATAATTTGTTAGACAGAATAATATAAATTAATATACTGTAAGTGACATAAGACAGAATACAATTGCCACCTTACCAATACTTTAAGACATCATATGCCTTTGTTACATTAAGCGAGTATTCTGTGCTAAACAACTCCAGCGAAACAGTGGCAATGTTCGAACGGAAATCTCTCCTCTGTTTCAGAAGCCATGATATGTTTGCAGGCTGGCGTGCGAGAACACTGGAGAATACATCTTTGTTGTTTTCACAGCAGCGATGTCATAGTCAGTCAGTAGTCAAGGTCTGATTTTACAGTGTGTTTGTGCAACTGATTAAACCATTCATCCTAAAGGACAACTGTTGTCTCACCACAAGACACCAGATTTGATTTGGATATGTCTGGCCAGTGTCAGGCCCGTCAACGTTCCCGTGGCGGGTCCAGACCCGGACCCAAGTTCTTGTTTTTCATCCCCGGGGTGCAGCGCCTGGGATCTGATTAACGGGAAGCTATTTCCCAGGTTCCTTAGGGCTCAGACAGGAAGTGACCTGGCACATACAGTATATGCACCGACACACCCAGACCATATGGGGAAACATGCTCAATCAACTAAAGCTGCCAGAGATAGATATATAGATTTGATTTTAAATAAATAAATTTATATTTTATTTTACCAGGCATGTCAGATAAAAGCAGGGTCAGTCATTCTTGCTAACTTCGAGCTAAAATCAAAAACAGTATCGCTCCGCTTTCCTTCGCAGCGGTGTCTCACACGTCAAAAGGCATTGTGAATCAAAGCTTATAGTGCTATGGCTTTGATGATACGCCACTTTGTTTATGTTACTATTTACAGTGCCAGGGCTGCTAACCCTACCCTAACCCAACTTTAACTTCTAAGAGCAAATTCTTACAATAATGGAGAAGACAAAATGACTCCTGCTGTGAACAGATACTGAAAAAAAATAAAAACAGACAGAAGATACAGGGGGGAAAATACACAGTAACAACACTACTGTGTGTGTGTGTGTGTGTGTGTGTGTGTGTGTGTGTGTGTGTGTGTGTGTGTAAATTGTAGCTTACTGTGGAGGTGGATGGATGGTTTTGCTTTGACAATGTTCTCCTCAGGCAACTCTATGACTTTGTAGAGCAACATAGATTACTGTAGATAAATCAAGAGTACCTCCTTTTTTTTGCACCAAAACAAATACATCTTCTACCGTTATGCTAAAACTCTTAAGCAAAGTTAGGAAAGGCTTCCACAGTACAATATTTATACATTTTTGAAACACTAATTTCATACCTCAGCTACACTGCCTGTTCTGAGCTTTCTGTTGCCAGATACCACATATTTCCCTCTGCTAATAATAAATCATTCACTGGCTGAAGAGAGGCTTTTCTGCACCAGAGCAGCAGGTTAAATTTCCCTTTAATCCGCTTAAGCGGCGCAGCAGTAATGAGTGTCTAACCACCGGCCGAGTAAGCAAAGGCCCATGCATGTCACTGTTGCCCTGTTAACTGACAGGAGAAATGTTTGTTGCCTGTCACCTTTTATCAAGGCAGCAGTGAGAAATTAGCCCCTGGGGATTGTTAGCATAATAGCACGATGGATGCACGGAGGATGTTTTGGTGTGTACATATACAATTGCCTCACCTTTTTAAAAGGGCAATTTCACTCTGTATTTTAATCTAAATATTGTAGTATGTCTTCTATGTAGTGAAACATAGGAATCCATGTCACTATTCCAAAATATTAAAACATAGCATATGACAGTTAGAAAAAGTGCAGCTTATCTTCCACCTTTTCCACGCTGTCACACTGCCACTTTGGAGCTAGTCTGACATGAATGAATTGGAGTCGAGGTGGGGTGCTGACAGTTGAGGTAGGACAGGCACTGTGGTTTGATATTTCTCTAATTATTCTATAGGACAATGCCCTAGTAGTGGATGTACTAGTCAAACTTTACACCTAAGAAATGAGAGCACACTGGAGGAGATTATTCTTTTATCAAATAGAATTACTGTCAGTTGACACACTAGACGGTATACAGGGAAGTTTGGCTCATTCGGGACTCATTGTGTTCGAGCTGTTTTGAATGTCGTCTCTTGATAAGATGAGTGAGATTCTGCTGATGGAGAAACTAGCAATTACACATGATAAAGGTCCAATAGATTTAGTCTGAATCCTAAGTGAGCAGCAAGACATCTCATGCAGAGGGGTAGGTGAAGGTTCTGGTGAGACAGCAGTTCACAGTTTATCATGCGCATTAAACTATATTGCATTTGTGTGTGTTTTTTTTCTTTGTGTTCTTCTGTACAACCTACAAATCCAACATCCAAGATCTTTTGCAATATTCTTTCCTATTCAAACAATACTTGTACTCTTGTACTGACTGTTGTGAAGTAGGCCTACAGCTTCTATACAATCACTGGTCAATATGTGGAATTTTCCAGAAGAAAGGCATATCTAAACCTATAATTTAGCCTGCAGCAGTCTGAATGAACACACTAAAGCACATTGGCCAGCATATGGACTGAACTGTGCACATATAATATATGGCGATGGTTGGATGTATTAATAGGATTTTGAGTGATAACGGATTTCTATGATTTCCAAGGTAACAGCTACTCAATATGTTATGATTGCTGCACAGACTATTTTTATCAGTAGGAGCAAAACACTGCTGATTTTGGTCATGTTGACTATGAAAAAAGGACTCATTATTCAGCCTCTGCTTTAATAGAGAGGGCAAAAGACAGGTACTATTGGTTTGAAGAGATATTAGAATAGAGAAAGGACCTTAATTTGCTTAAACATAAACAAGACAAATACATTTAAGATATTGCGACAGTTTATTACTCCTGTTATTTTTTATTTACATGTTCAATAAGAAAGAAAACGATATATAAAGAAAACTTTGATATAGATATGACTTAGTCTTTTGATCGCCATTAGGTTCAGCATACTGACTAACAGATACAAAACCAACAGGCAATTGTCACGGTTAGCATCCGACAACTTGACAATTAAATCGTTTTATTATGCTAAAGGTTGAGCAAGCATGTTTACAGGCACTGGTACAAGTGAAATATAATATCCATTGGGGTTTGCTGTGGCTATGTATAAATTCACACAAACATACTAAAAACCCACCCACACCATCTTGAAAGACTGCTTTCTCAGATCAATTATTGTTTCAGAAATAACTGGCATGTCAGGGGAAATAAGCATTGATTTGACACTGTTCCTACAATAACCATTAGGCTATGTTGACCATAAAAAAAACTATCTAAAATATGATCCTATCATTCTAGGAGAGGGTTTATTTATCTACAATATGTGATAATGTAATAGAGGATCTAATATTTAAACTTGATTCCTTTTGGATGTAGCCTATTCTTTAAAAACAATTCATCCCGCTGGATTTTGATTGCTTTTATATTGGTCTGCCAAATTGCGTATTTAGAAACTGTTGTAGCTGCGTGTGCGTGCATTCTTATTAGACAGACAAGTTAGATTCGCTGGACCAATCAGGAAGAAGATGTTAAAAACTATCTTTGGGTAGCCGACAAAATGTAAATTGACTTTAAGCAGAGAAGATATTTGGAGCATGAAATACCTGATTTCACTGACATTTCTAACAAATTACATTAAATGTATAGTTCTACAAATCCTACATATATCTCCTCTACAGGTGTTTATCTGATTCATAAATTGGTGTCACCTCATTTATCTTTTTCAAAGAACCTGTGTCACACTTCTGTTTCTTGTACCATCTTAATGAAAAATTGATGCTGATGATGTAAGATTAATGTAGGCCAAGTGTTAATACTCTTGAAATTTATCTTTAATTTAAAATCGGTCTTACTTGCAGTCGTGCATACATGTTCTTTATTGGCTAGCTGCAAAGCCCAGTTTGTGTGTGTGTGTGTGTGTGTGTGTGTGCATGTGAATTTAGTTATCCTGTATTTTCCTGTCTACACCCTTGTCACATCTGGCTAAACCATATTTACTTCTAACAGCATCCTGTCTAAACAAAAACAGAACAAATGGAACAGACCATCATTGATATTAACACTGACACCATAAAGCCTCACGAGACCTTCCTGATCTGGCGAGCTTCAGTTTGACTTTGCCTCGAGAATCAGTCTGGAGAGCTTGAAAATCATTGTGTTTCAGGCTGATACACCTAGTGTGTGGCCAATCAGCATCGTAGTTAGCTACGGGCAGGACAGTAGCTAGAGGATTCTGGGCCCACTGAAAAAAGAATTGTTGTGGGCCCCAGACCGCCCTCCACCCATTTCATATAGGCTACTGTACAATGTGGGCTATGACAACTTCCTCACTTCCGGGAAGTTGTCTTACTGAAAGTATGTTACCCATATGAATATTGTAGGTGTAGGCTAAATTGGCAGTGTAATGGTAGTCTATTATGCACACACAGTTATATACTATTAATGATATAGTGTAGACTATTAATTAAACAAGAATGCACCAAACATTATTTGAGCTTCACATAGGAAAGATTCACCATTGCCTACAGTAGTCTACTGTTAGATAGAATATAACTGTAACCTATTGTACAGCACTGAGTTAATGGGGGGAGACCTACACCAGGTTTAACTGTACTAGAGGAAACTGCAGAAGATTAGGCTACATTTCAGATCCTGTATATACTCATCTTAAATGTTTAGACAAGATATATAACTCGCCAGATTTCCACTATTTCCATATTTCTGGCTGCTGTTTAGCCCTGTTATAGACGTTTACGGTGCAATGAATGCGGCGTTGTTACGTCCGGCGCACCCCTTCCCCAGGTTTGCCTCGTCGGTGTGTCCCTGACCGATGCTTTTCTGCTTGTGTTCGCTTCCCAGCACCCCACACCCACACGTGCGGAGTACTGCGTCCATCAGTGTGGGTGTGGGGGCATATAAGGCTAGAGGGCTCCCTTTGTGTGTGTGAGTTATTGTTCCGCCTGTTTGCTTTTCCTGACAAGGATACAGCGACTGTTACGCTCCTGTGTTTGTGTCGTAAGTTCTGCTGTAGTGCGTTTGTTTTGCCGAGTGGTGGCTCGCTCATTCACCTTCCCCAAGTGTGTGTCCAGTGTCTCTTGCCCGCGCTAACCCCGCGCAAAGACATGCATGTGGAAGAAAATCTCTTTCTGATCGGACTAAACCATTTAGGGCAGGGGAAAACATTTTAAAAAATGTGCATGTTTTTTGTAATTTTCCTTAAAATCTCAGGCATACAACTAATATACATATTAGAATTATTCACAGAACAGGCATAGTTTAACTGCTAGATTTTGTGGGGCTCCCTGGGCAGTGGGGGCCCCTATAATTGTTATCTTTCACCCCACTAGCGATGGCGCTGGCTACGGGCATGGTTACGTTGTGATGAAAGGTACTTGATAACAACTCAAAAAGGACAATGTCCTACAGGGTCCTACAGGGGTTAACGTAGTAGATGATGCAATATAGCATCAGTTTTATTTGACTTTATTAGAAGAGCAAAGGCTTTTCTCAATGGAAAATAACGTTTTCACTCTTCTCCTGACTTTTCCACTGCATGAGTGGATTTATCAACAGACTGCTGGGTCACAGGTTCGTCCAATCACCTGCCAAGTATGTTTTGATCCATCCCCAGATGGATGTGTATAAAAGACAGATACATCTGGCATGTCAGGTTAGCTGCGCACACTAGACAATTTGAACAGATTCTCTCATGAAGCATTGGGGTTGGCGATGACTTGTATGGCTGAGGGGACAGTCTTTCAGTATCTGTGCCCACTGTGCATTCACATTATAAGGGACGCATTAGACTTGTACCCACGCATTTGGCCTGTTGTCAATCAGCGTGTGATATTCTCTCACGCTGTTTTTGTCTCATTGTTTCACTGCCTCTCTCTCTCTCTCTCTCTCTCTCTCTCTCTCTCTCTCTCTCTCTCTCTCTCTCTAGTGTGTTATGTCTTGTCTCTCAACTTGTAGCCAATACATTTGGTAGATACTGTAGGAGCCTCAGCATTAGGTAATTAAACCAAAAAAAGTATTAGGTAGTTCTGTTACCATGCCACTTAACCGGCATACCACAGCTTCTACACAGAGATCAGAGATGTGTGTCAGAGGGCTGTCTTTGCACAGCCAAATGACTGCTCCGAGGGCTGCTTGCCTGTAGGCACGAAGAGTTACATAGACACTGCTGTGGCACAGACTTCACACAGACAGATGGATGAAAACCGACACCACACTGCACCATCTCTATGCAGTAGCCAATGCATTAGAGAACAAGATATACACACACATACACACGCACACACACACCGGGAACATACTGGAATAATTGGCCAAAGTGGTACAAGTGTCCCTGGTTGCTATAGGAACATCAGTGTCTCACAACTGATTGGAATCCTCATTGTTGATGGCGTGTGCGTGCGTGCGTGCGTGCGTGCGTGCGTGTGTGTGTGTGTGTGTGTGGCCCATAGTTCTATGGTGTGGCCATGCATACTAGGGAACATTTGAATCAGAGGGTGGGGGTGAACCTAACTGACCTTTCTAATATTCCATGCTAATGTCCAATATCTTGCATTACTGTGTACATTTATCACATTGAAGCATTATTAAATTGCTATTTCTATGATTAGTCTGAGATTGTGTCTTTTATGCTAAATTGTCATATAAATGCAAATGTCAGTTCTGCTATTTACTGCATATGGCTGATTGAGGTAGTAAAATATTGATTCAGCCTGCTCACCATTCATGGAAGCAACACCCCTGGACAAATTACATGTGCGGCACGTAGTGACACATTTGACCTCAAACCATCCTGGTTGGTCTGCCAGAGGAGATAGACAGGACTAAATCTAGCATAAGTGTCCATACTGTCTTCAGTATTACACAGTAGCTGTTGCCTGAACACAATGGAATGGTTATAGTATATAATTATTAGTTGTGGGTAGTAGCGTTATGTCATAGCCATTCAGTGTTTATGGCGATAGTGTCAATACGTTATGCCACATCAAGACTTCACTTGAAGCACTCCGTTACGCTGTGCCGGATGTCACTCATTTCAATGAAGAGCATCTCATCGGAGTGGATTCAGAAGTCTACGTTAAGAAACGGATCCGTCATACTTTGAAAATGTTCAGACTTTGCGTCGGCTTCGCTGCAGCCTGCTCCGTTCATATAACCAGAAGTTAGCAAGTCACAGCAAAAACATTGAAATATGTGGTAGTATATCACCCATTCCTAAATAAATGTTTAATTTCAGTAGAACGTGACAATGTGAATAATTTTTTACACTTGTAATGTTTACTGTGAATTGTTAAATGTAGAGCTGCAATCCATAACCAAGCATTGTTTCAGCTACTTGGTCATGATAACATTATCAGCAGTGGTTTCAAAATGTTTACACAGAGAAACCAAGACCTTCCTCTTTGTGCGTTGCAATGACTTCTCTGCCTCAAGTAGCGGGACGAGAGTACTTTGCGTCGTATGACGTACGCTGGAATGTGAATGGGGTTTAATGGCAAGTTTAGCAGGTACTGTCTTGTATAGGTCAAGCAAAGGGATTGAACAAAGCCCACCAACGCCTCAATAACATGTTTATTTATGTCTGCCTCTAGTCAGGAGAATCTTTGGAATGAAACGGTGGCTCACCAAGAATTACATATATTAAATTGAGATGTACTCTGTAATGTACATCTGGGGGGGAAAGATACTGTATTCAAAGTAGGTCAAAAGCGCTGATGGTACGGGGTTTTTCCATTGTACGTAATTATGAGAGTGGCTGCCGACATAAAAATGTCAGGCTAACCGACAGTTAGTGCACAGTGCTGCTCTGGGAAGTAAGAGCCATATAATAACCATTTGAGCAAGAGGTTTTAATTTAGCATTTAGAATCAGCCATCAATCCACAGTACATTCATCTTAACATTGCACGCGTTTAGCCTGTTCTCTTTGAGAGAACCCACACAGGTGCACACGAGGATACAATAAACTCATCCACCCACATAAAGTACAGTAGAGTGCATCCCAGTGTTCTGTGTCTGACTGTCAGAGACCTCACTGGGACACACTCGGACGAAGGGAGAAGCTTAACAGCATAATAGCCACATGGCGGAAATCTATTTTCAAGGCTCACTGATTGTAAGGTCAGAAAGGTCGATGTCAAGGGTCTTTTGTTCCATCCCCTCTGTTATCATTACAGACTGGTCAGGTCTCAATCAGCTGACACAACCATACAGACCGCTTACTACCACCATGGACACAGGTGCCAATGCCTGCATGGATTGCTTGTTTCCTTCACTCAGGCATCTGTTGCTTTTGTCTGTCCATTCACAGTAAAGCCCCCACAGTCATTTTGAATAGAAGCTCAAGAAAGTGCATTGATTGAGTTTGGGACAATGACAATTGGTTCAATGGTAATTTGCATAATTTATTTAATCCACCATTGCAAAAATGTGTTTCAGCATATACAGTAGTGTGTGTGTGTGTGTGTGTGTGCGTGTGTGTGTGCGTGCGTGCATGTGCGTGTGTAGTAATTCTTACACACTTTTTTTTTCCATATAGCTGCAAAGCCGTTTCTGTGTAGAATCAAAAATCGAATATCCTGCAGTTGCCTGAATATCAAAATTCACAGCAAACTGTGTTTTGTTGAACCCCTGCGTACCGCTATATGTACGTGAACATTTGTGTGTGAGGCCAGTACGTGAGCATGAATTACCATGTATTTCATAGGAATGTAACTCAGTAATTCATACAGGCAGTGAAGCAAGAGGTCAGTGCCCTTTGAAACTACTGCATGTTCTCCTTGCATCTAGACTTTAGAGGCTTTGAACTCTATGGGGGTGGGATGTAGCCTTTAAAAGCTCTTTATGGGATATACATTCCCACATACACACATGGCGTTATTCAGAGTAATGTGTGACAGTTATTCCAGACAGAGGTCACGAGTAGTGCTCTCATGGAAATGCACTGTTGGCAGCCTGTGGGGTTCATGCAAGGTGTGTGTGTGTGTGTGTGTTTGAATGACTTTGGTTGCAGCTGTTGTCTTACATGTGATCTGAGGCCAGGATATTATTTGGATCATCTGACCTCCACTGTACGTACACACATACAGACACTCAGATCTCATCTGAGCATATTTGCCTCAATTGTTTATATTTTAATATATCTAATCCTTTTTGTCTGTCTGTGATATGCATTTGGATGTCAAAATGCATTTATACTATTGTAATATACAGTAATGCACTTAGCAACCACACAGAGGCGACCTAGAGTGAGTGTGTGTGATTGCCACTCTTACTATAAATAATAAGAATATCAATAAAGAGTTTAAAAGTTCACATAATAAATCAACATATAATTGGTGATTATTAAAAGGTCAGTGCCTTTCACAGCTGGGTAAACACAGGTGTATTGCTCAAAGTTAATCATGGGTCTGTTCTACTGTGCTGTGCTACTGTGGTTTAGATATGACTAGCCCATGATGACAAATGATTCATCAAATCACCTGCCATGTATTTTTGCGAGACCGCGTGTAGCGGGCCGCCCAACATGAGCAGATGCCGCTTACTGAGTCCCTGACTGACTGACAGACCTGGTAAAAAAGCACATGCGCGCCATTCTACACAGTAGGTACATCCTACACAGTAAGAAGAGAGTAACATTTTAGCTAGCTGATCGGTGATTGTAGCTGCAATACAGGAGGCTGCATTTTCAGGTTTCTGGATTTACAGGCTGCAATCCATAGATTAAAACCGCACTTAGTGTTAAACCTATAATTTATAATTGACGGAGTCGCGAAGGAGCATGTGGTGAGCGCTAGAAATGACGTCAAATTTATGGGCGCAGCCTGGCGCGATAGCCATGCACGCCTGTCGCGAGCCATGGCGCGCACCTTGTGCGTCCGGCGCATAGGGTGTTCTTCATATAATATAATGCAGATGCCTGCAGAACGGCCAGAAAGATTAGATTGAGAGCAATCGCGACAGAGCAACGATTGCAAACCACAGTTCTGAATATTTTCAGAATAGGCATTGACTAGTTGCTATGCTTAGTAGCTAAATACATCAGAATTAAAACAAATAGTCTATTTCTGTTGCTGGGCGAAGGTCGGAAACCTCGCATCCAAATGTCACTAGAGGCTTGTAGATTTTAATAATAGGGCTTTGGCATTCTAGTGGAATTGTGGAATCAGAATTCAAACAGAAAATGGATATATGTAAATAAAATAATAGATGGTAGGCAATTTAAAATTGACTTGCCATGTCTCTGGCTAATAGTATTACATGCACTAATCTATAATAGGCTAGAGGTTTATTTTAAAATAATGCAATAATTGTCCTACTAATATCCAGCCTGATTCGAATATAAAGACAAGAGAAATGGTTGTTAGTCTACTAAATAACTTTTTATTTACAAACGGTGAACAGCAAGAACGATGGATGATTCTCATTTAGATGTAGGATACACTCCAAACTATGCTTTTATTCAGCAGGTGAACTGACAGAATAGGCATGTGCTGGCTTTCTCTGTGAAAGAATCATCAAACATCCAGTGCTCCTTGAGAAGTAATAAACTAAGAGTTGTAGACTACACATTCTTATAACAATAGAAAAGACGGGAGTTCACACAACTTCCTCAACTTCCTACACATTTTTGTATAGTGCCACCTTTCGTTCTGGGAATATCGCTACGACACAAATTCCAGCTTGCATGGAGTATGTAGTGCTCGAGGCGGGCGCATCCCGTACCCAGCCAACGAGGCAACTATGTTGAGGCCTTTAGTGTTCTGTGCCTATGACTGAAGATGGACTACAAGCTGCGTGAGTAATATGAATCAGTTTATGAATATATTTTTGTTGATCATTTGCCTTTTAAAGCACTAAAGCACTCCTGGACAGCTATCATACTCTATTGTTCACAAAATATAAAATACATTTTTATCGGTCATTCACCTTTAAGCACTCCTTGAATCTGAAGCAACCTCCAATTATTTTCCTGTAATAGCGTTCTATGGCGTTTTGTCCTACTGAGTTAAAGTAACTAAGAAGGACATGTGAAATGGGCGGGGATTTGGATAGGTCAGTTGTCCAATTTCTCCATAATATGCCTCACATCTATTGTCTGTTTTCACTTTTAGCTTCCCTTATCCCCTTTCCTAATCATTAGCAAGGACAACCAGTTTGGGTTGTTATGATAACACAGAAGACATAACACAGCAAATTTATGAAGGGTGAAAACCTCCTATAAAATCTCCTATAGCTGCCTGTTATTTTTACACTTTTGTTTTTCACAAAAAAAAAGCAGTGGACGCCAAAACGTCTACAACTTGTCATCGGGCTGCTCGGTTCGGCTGAACTAGGCTTGCCTAGTTGTTCTTGTTTTAAAGTGCCTGCCTTTTTCCAAACAGTTCCTGAGGACCACTTCCCAGATTGTTGTGACTATTTGGGAAATCATCTGACAGGATCAGGTTAGGTTTTATGTAAATCTTGCAACCTCATTCATGAGGATGGGTCTGTTGTCTCCCCCACTGCAGCCTCATTCATGAGGATGGGTCTGTTGTCTCCCCCACTGCAACCTCATTCATGAGGATGGGTCTGTTGTCTCCCCCACTGCAGCCTCATTCATGAGGATGGGTCTGTTGTCTCC
>JAODOY010058497.1:0-17633 GCA_025399855.1 Forbesichthys papilliferus
CACTGGCCTGGGAACGCCTCGGGATCCCCCAGTCAGAGCTTGATTATGTTGCTCGGGAAAGGGAAGTTTGGGGTCCCCTGCTGGAGCTGCTGCCCCCGCGACCCGACTCCGGATAAGCAGAAGAAGATGGATGGATGGATGGATGGTTTGTTAGACCTCACCAGTTCTGGTTCCCATAATCATACACTAATAAGAACAGAGCTTGTATTGCTTAGAGCTATGCAAATCAAAATGAATCTGGTGAAATAAGCCTGAGAAGATTTATGTGATATTATTTTTCCAGTGTGACTCAATAACCACAATGACAAACAAAGTCTGAAACCATAGTGCATTGTTCCCATTCCCAACATAGTGATATATCCTAGTCTACTGTACAGTAGATTATTTATATTTTAATCTATCAACTAATTCTAGTTATCGTTTTGTTTGTTATAGGCGTGGTCAGGGTGGGGAGGGGTTGCGGTTTGGTGGGTAGAGAAGTTGAAGGTGGATGTTTTTATAACCACTGTTAACAGCAGCAAATTAAACAAATCAAAAGGTCAGATCTTTATATTGAACTAGTATTCAAACTGACAACAATTGACAGGAACTGCTGGGAAAGTGATGAAATTTGCTGGGAAGTCTATAGCAGTAACAGTAACTGGTCAAACTGTAAAAAACACATTCTAAAAAACACAACTACATTTCTTTCAGAAGTGATTGTGTTAATCAAATAGGCCCTTCCAAAAAATGTTTGTTTCACGACAGTCCTTAACACAAGGCCTTGTTTACTATAGTTGGTGATACACTCACAGGGAAAAGTGGGTCACATTACATACATTTCAAAGTCCACACACAGGAGGAAAAATGTTCACTCCTCTAACACACCTTAAAAAACCTCACAGCGTCACAGCCAGAAACATTTTGGTGTCACACCTATATGGGAGGACATGTCAGCCACAGTTGACTTACTTCTTTTCTTCCTTACTTACTTCTACT
The DNA here is from genome assembly GCA_025399855.1 of Forbesichthys papilliferus. NCBI lineage: Eukaryota > Metazoa > Chordata > Actinopteri > Percopsiformes > Amblyopsidae > Forbesichthys > Forbesichthys papilliferus. Next base: position 979 of record JAODOY010058497.1, read on the forward strand.
GATCAGCACACCATCATGTCTGTGAGGTTAGGGGGCAACATAATGGTGACTGGGACTAACAGAGGCATCGGTCTGGAGCTGGTGAGACAGTTGGTGGACGCCACAGGGGGTGAGGATCACATCTACGCCTGCTGTAGAGACCCGACAGGACCTGGAGCGAAGGTAACTAGCCTGTTTGAGGACAGCGTCGTGCAGAGACACCATAATGTCTACGCTCAGATAACGTCATATCACTTCATGACCAACTGGTTTGTGTTGAACTGTTCTACGAATAACTTATCTGAAAGTTGAGTATCATATTTCACAATGGGTAGATATATACATACTGTATTAGCTGTAATATACACACAGTAGTTTGCATATGCAGTTTGTAATGTTTATAGCACATTTAAAGTATGTTTTTCCTTTTTAATAATATTTCAGCAATACACTATATACACAGTTTTGCTGATATTTTAGCACCAGTGTATACAAAGTTTATATAAGGCAGTGGTTTGCATGGTAAGTCATTAGTATGCTGGCTTTCTAGGTAGGTAATGGTTAAATCTAAGCTCAACGCAAAGATTTATGTGTTAAAATTCTGACCTTTCTCCTTTCTCCTTGCGTTCAGTGGACTTTACGTTTTGAACGTTCAATGAACTTTTTTAACGAACAACGTATTCTCTCAAAAACATTCAATACGTTCTACTTTCAAAGACCTTTGAGCCGTGTAATAGCCATGGCGAGTATTGCTTAATAATTCGTAGGAAGTGTAGCTGCATATTTGGAACCTGTTTATGTTACAGTATAGGCGTAGCCTATTTGTGAGTATTTGTCATCATTATTGTGGACATATAATTCAAGTCGCAGAGGTTCAGTGGTCCATCACCCACCAAGAAGCAACCAGGGTTTCCACACTATAATCTCAATTAGTCATACAGAGCCATGCTATTGACAGCGGGCTATACTTCTGAAATATTCCACACTTAATTCAGTAAACAGAGCAGGTAAGGCTTTGCCACAGCTTTGTGTAAACAATGTATTTTCTTCCCATCCTCTTTTCGCTTCCTCATCTCTCCGTCATTCTCCATCTGTCCAACTTTCTCTTTACTGCTGTTGTAAACAAAATTGACCATCGGGGACATAAAAACTTGTACTCTACTCTACTCTTTGTCCATCAGGCCCTGAGAGAGCTTGCCGATAAGCATCCGGAACAGATGACAGTGATTCAGCTAGGTAAACACGCTTGTTCTGGTCACTGTAGACGCTGGCATTTAAAATGAGCACCAACATATGTCACTGTAACATCATGTCAATAATACTGGGGCGGGGGGGGTACCAAATTCAGCTGCCCTTAGGCACCAAACCAGCCTAATATTCCTCATGCATGGATTTGCATGAATGCGACCACATTAAATCCTAACTGGCAGAGTCTCAGAATGGTCGCAGCGTGAAGCCCTGGCGGTTGGTTTCAGGGTTTTCCTTTCCAGCATTGGGTTGGTTGGTTCTTTTTAATTAACCGACTCTTGTGATCGCCTGCCAGACGTTTCAGACGAGGCCAGCATCTCTGCTGCTATCAAAGAGGCTGGCACCATGTTCGGACCCGGAGGTTTAAACCTGCTCATCAACAACGCTGCCATCAACCAACCGACAAACCCAGCACCGCTCTCCGCTACCAGCAGGAAACACATGATGGATGTATATGAGACCAACGTGGTCGGACCTTTTCTCTTGGCAAAGGTCGGAGTCGCTTTCTTTGTAGTTCCGTTTGTTTCACCTGCTTGAAAATGTGTAGGCGTGACACCACAGAATGCAATGCTCCCTATACCAGGAGCTGTTTCCTCACCTGCAGAGGGCAGCAGAGAGTCCAAAATGGTCAAAGGTCAACAGTCAAGGTCAGAGTCAAACTAAAGTGTTCTCCGTCCCTTCTATGGACTCAGGTCTATACACTGTGTGCGTCTACACACGCACACACGCACGCACACACACACATATTACTTCTATGCACTTGTCACACTGTTCTTATATATATATATATATATATTTATATATATATATACATGATAAGAAATAAGTCTGAGAGAGAGAGTCTTTTTTACTGTTTCAGACTCAGGAGACCACATGTCCTGTAGGAGATCAGCCATCATCAACATCTCTACTCTGATATCTTCCATAGAAAAATGTCCGGAGACCTTCAACATAGCTCAGATGTACCCATATAGGTCAAGCAAGGTCACCTGGCACATACATCAGAATGATTATTGTACAATACATCGTATCATTCCATTATGAATGTGACTATTATGCATATTATTAGGAGGACATGTTGTTTAGATGTTAGTATTCGAAATGTTGTCTGAAGAACACTTTAGCAGTGGGCTGTTTGGCAGAGAGACCATATATGGACATGTCAGCATTCTACTATCTATTGTAACATCAGGCTGCGCTCAACATGTTGACTCGCTGTCAAGCGGAGGACTTCAGGAAAGACAACATACTGGTCATAGCAATGCATCCTGGATGGGTGCTCACTGACATGGGTGGGAAAGAGGTGAGGCTCCTGCAGCGATGACAGACAAGAGATGGGAGGGGCGGAGGAGATGGGTCACACCACGCAGCATATAGGCCTGAACGCCTGTGGTACATGTTAGGAAACCCTTTAGGACTTTCCCATCAATAGAGTTTGGACTGTTGGTGTGAACGGTTATTTCCTATTTATTTCTAGAAAACAAAGTATTGTGTTTATGTATGTATGGGGTCCTTAGTCTGTATATAGTTGGCTACATATGCCTGACCAAATCCAAATCGACCAAACAATAAGTCATAGGGCTGGCCTTTTGTACACATGCATTTATTTATTTATTTATTTATTTATTTAATAAATTTAAGTAAAATGTGTTTATGCAAAACTCACATTACTGACTGATGTATTAAATAGCTTGTGTATTGTCATTACCTTAAAGAACTGCAGTTTTTGCCATCTGTCCTGCAGGCTCCATTGATGCCCCAGGCGAGCGTACAGGGCATGTTGCGTGTGATGTCATCACTGTGCGCCAAAGACAGTGGGCACCTGGTGGATTGGCAGGGAAACAGCATCCCATGGTAACAGTAGCCATGGCATTTATACCACAGGGGTGGAACCATGGCAATATCTGCATGGGAAGCATATTAAATGGCTGCAACAGATGCTCGTGTCTGGCGTACTTGCTGTGTGGGAGTCGGAACAACTTTTAATACAAATCTGCCAAGTCATTCAAACGGTAAGCTCTTCTGAAGCAGAAACAGGAAACATTGAACCGTCAGCCTCAGCCATGTTTATAGTTCTTTATAAAGGTTGAACCAGCGATGCTGGAGTAACGATTGTTGATATTTGAACACTCCCACTTTAGAGCCATGGCTCTGTAGAAACACCAGATATTATTTTAGTGGAAGGAACATCTAACGGACCATGAGGAGAGGAGATATATTCGCTGAATCTGACTAAATTCAGCTTCATTCATTCATTCAGTTCCCCTCATTAGGCCTGGGTTGGGCCTGATGCATTTGCTTCTACTTGATGAAATCTGACAGTGTGGTGGTTGAACATATTGAAACGTGTGCTCCTCATTCAGTTCCCCAACTTTGGGGACCTGACTCAGGCCCAACTCAGGCCTAATGACTGCGTGGATGTGATTGATTGGGTGTGAACACCAGCTTGCATCTAATAGTCTGGTAGAGCTGTAGTCTTTTCAGTAATCTCAATGAAATTAATTGATTTCATATTACCCATACATTCATTGATATTGAATTATCATAAAGATACTGGAATAATAACAAAGATGGAGCATTGTATTACATTTCAATGCAATCAAAAATGCAAAGGATACAGTCTCAGTGGGCATGTCACCAATGGCAGCTTGCTGTTGAGGCTGACGTAGTCAGTTTACCCCAACACAGTTTGGTGCAGAAATATCATTGTGGCCTCAGATTGATTGTAGGTAGGCCTATTTAGGATGAATGCAATATAGCCTACTGAAAATACCCATTATTTATTTTTATTTATTTTATTTATTTTAAATAATCATTGTATTCATCAATTTTTGATTTTAATATACTTTTATAATGTATCAATGCATTTTTTTTCTTTAGCAAATTAATTAATAGATTTTTGATTTGTCGATTATATGATCAATTATGAACTGATAATTGAGTTGCGCAAATTCCATACGATACTCAGGGGAAAATCTAAACTTGAGACAGCTACAATGCACATATTAGCCACCAGGTAGAGGCAGAGACATATAGTAAAAGAACATTGATACAGCCGCGGAAAAAATTAAGAGACTGCTCTAGCAGTTTCTCAGATTTTGACTATTTATACATTTTTATTTTTTACGTATGGCTACATGTATATGTGAATTTTTAGACTTGTGTTTATATAATGTTACTATTTCTATAATATATTTTACATTTATAGTAGGCTATATTTATACTATTCAAATGTAAAGAATATGCAGTGGTCTCATTTTTATTTTGTAATAGTATTAGTAGCCTTTCATAATTGCTGCTGAATGAGTTTGTGCTGAACAATAACTCTAAAACTATGCATGTTTTAATGAGTCCAGAACATCTACATCTACTTTATATTTGGATCTACACCTGAGACAACAAGAATTGTGCAATGGCGGCTGAACAAATGTGATGTGGCAGATGTGCTCAAATCTCAACAATATTTTTTGCATTTGGTGTCATAAATATGTGCTATGATATTGCTGGAGTATGTGTGGCTTCTTTATATTTTCAAGAATGTTCTAATTACACTCCTTGTGAAAGTTTGGACTTTAACTCAAATTTGATTGTCTCTATGATTTGGCTGCGTTTTACACCATTTGAATTAATTGGTTGTAAGAAAAGTTCACTACAAATTAAATTCGGTATTGTTTGGAGTTGTGGGTGAGGTGTTTTCAGGCCCATGAGCCAGTTAATCAATTAAAATCTCTGCTCATGTTATTGTCCTGTCCTACAAAGAAAGCCCCAAAGACCACAGTTTCAAAGAAAAGAAGGAAAACAGGTTTAATTTCATTTCTCATCCTTGTTTTACACTATTTTTGTCTAAAACATGCCACATACAAATCAACCCGGGCATAACCTTCCAAGAAAACGGTTGAGAACAACTTTGCGCTGCTCCAAAAAGTCATCACATAAGATATGTTCATGATGAACCAAGGTAGGTAGATAGGTACAGAGATTGACACCTTTGGAAGAAATATATATGGACCAGTAATGGTGGATTGACAAGTGGAATGTAGCCTACTTACTGGGCCACAGAAATATAGAAATTAGGCAACATTATGAGGTAATGCAGATGGTATATTATACAGTTATGACCAGCAGAAGCATCCTCAATATATTTACCTTATATGCCGCATGTAATTCACATTGTATTCCATTCAGGCAACAACCCTGGCCGTCTTAGATGCCATAAAACATTAACAGTATGTGGACATTTTAATTATATTAATTGTGTGCTCTGGCATTTTTGGGTAAAGTGTATTTTGCTTTGCTCCAGAGAGGGAATAAAAAGAGATTTGCTGTTCTGCATTTCTCAATGGACATTGTCGACATCCCCAAAGATATTGGCAAGAGTCAGAGTCTTGTTTATACAGTATGACAAGAATAATTACAATAATAATATTGGATATTGTCTAAAAACTACATCTAAGCGTTTTCTTTCTTGAAAAACAAAAACAAATATATATATTTATATATATATATTTATATTTATATTTATATAATGGAAGTTCTTTTGTCACTTCATTTTTCGTTGTTTCTTTTCTGGCTAAATAACAGCTAACTTAAATATGTAAAATGATTACTTTACAACTGTTGGCTCAGCCCATTGAAGATAAAATGTACCTTTTCCTTGAATAAAAAGCAGATAGAGAGATGAGAGAGCGAGGGATGTAGAGAGGAATTATCCTGGTGGAAAGAAAGGGGGGTGTCTGGAGGAGTGACAGATGAAAATGTCCCCATCACAGTCTCCAAAAATAGTTTCCCCATCTGTACTGCAGTCTACTGGGGCATCCAGAGTCTGGCCTTCCATTTAACATGTGCACAGGGTTTCCCAGCCTGCGATCCAGGGCGGGGTCTTAGCCGTACAACATTTCCACTGAGGGTGCATAGCAGAAACAGCCACACACACACACACACACAAGACACATTCTCGGAGGAGTTCCTATCTCGATGTGGCGATGTCCCTGTGTCTTCACGCAGGGTCTGACCTGGTCTGTCTCCACCACCCTCGAACCCTCGCTGACCGCTTCCCCTCACATGGCCACAAGTTGTCCCAGCACCATTCTAAAATGCTGCGTGCAGCCCGCTAGCTCTCGCACGCGCTCCGTCATCTCCCTGGCCGCGCCAGGCGAGGGGTATTGCAGCGCCGCTGTTTTGGTACTGACCACGATGTCCTTGAGCTTTTCGCACAGGGCGTTGCTGCTCTGCGCGACGTGCGCGCGCACCTCCGGCGACTTGGCCTGCCGCGAGAGCGTGTCGCCGATGAACACCAGCTTGTGCGCGCTGAGGATGACGAACTTGCTGTGCGCCACGAAGATCTTGGGCGGCTGGTTGGAGTTTACCGCCGTGAAGAAGGCGTCGACGGCGTTGGTCACCGTGGTGACGTTCTGCTCACACTGCTCCTGGTAGAAGAGCAGGAGCTGGTGGTCGCCTTGGCACAGCTTGGCGGCGGATGAGGAGGAGCTTCCGGGGCCATTTCGTGCAAGCTGATTGGCAGCCGGGTTGTGTGGGGACGGGACCCAGCCCGACATGTCGTTGTTGATCGGCCGGCTGACTTCCTGCTCCAGCCGCTCAAACTGCTTAATCTGATGACAGAGGAGGAGAGGTTAACTGACATTACGCTGAGGATTCTCTAGTTATTATAGTGTCTGTTCACACACGTGCACACACACGTGCACACACCTGCTGCTGCTCCAGTTGTGACTTGTTCTGCCTGATTATGCTTCCTTTTTCCAGAAGCTGTCGTTGGTTCTTCTCAAACTCCTCCTTTCCCTGACAATAAAAGACAACATTGCTTTTATTTTTGCACTTTTAACATTCGATGCAAATGCTTTATGAAGCTGACGTCTGGATGGATCTGTGTGTCATGTACCACCCCCCCATTATGTTTTCTGAACCATGATAAGTTTGGTCACTATGTAAATAATTGACTCTGCAGTTCAGTGCATATCTTAACCAAGTATCCCCGTAGATGAGATATTGCAGGAAAGATTGCAGTGAGCGTACTACATCGTCTATGGAGAGCAGCTTGATTATAATGTGATGAAAAATATTCCAGCCTTAAATGAGGCTGTGATGGGTTCTATGAATTATGCATTATGAATGAAATTATTTTTGGCTCAGCTCTTTAACAATCTGTCCATGTACTTCACATAGGTAAATATTGATAAATGAGGCCAACAACATGCTATTATTCTGTTCCCATATGGTGTGGTTGTGACAAGTGCATATGTGTGCTGGACTGGACATCCCAATGTTATGATATCATTTACTTTGATAATTAATATGAGTAACGAACATTATGCACAGTCAAGGCTGTAAATAATACAACAATACACACAGCAATACACACAACAATACACACAGCAATACACAACAATACACACAGCAATACACACTCATACACACAGCAATACACAACAATACACACAGCAATACACAACAATACACACAGCAATACACACTCATACACACAGCAATACACACAACAATACACACAGCAATACACAACAATACACACTCATACAGCAATACACAACAATACACACAGCAATACACAACAATACACACAGCAATACACACTCATACAGCAATACACAACAATACACACAGCAATACACACTCATACAGCAATACACAACATTACACACAGCAATACACACTCATACAACAATACACACTCACACAGCTTCACTTTAGATGCAATACCTTATGAATTCCTTGTTTTAAACTGAATTTGGCCTTTTTTGTGCGTGTGTGTGTGTGTGTGTGTGTGTATGTGTGCCTGCGTTTGTGTGTACGTGCATGTGTCTGCATGTGTGTGTGTGCGTGCATGTGTCTGCATGTGTCTGCATGTGTGTGTGTGTGTGTGCATATATGTACATGTGTCTGCATGTGTGTGCATGTGTGTGTGTGCATATATGAACATGTGTCTGCATGTGTGTGCATGTGTGTGTGTGTGTGCGTGCGCACCTGCAGGTGCACATAGTCATAGTCTTCCATCCAGCCTTCCTCGGTGGTCTCGTACGTCCTCTCCAGGCCCTCTCCGTCCGCCGCCGTGAACTTGGGCGGCGAGGGGAGGGGCCTGGACTGGATGCTGACCTTCTCCCCGCCCTGATAGGCCACGCCCACCTCCACCCCCGGGAGCGGTGGCAGCGGAAGCTGCCGGCACGCCCGCTTGAAGAGCAGCGAGGCGTTGCCGTGGAGAAAGGACGCCAGCTGCTTGGCGTCGTCGGGGACCCCCCGGGCCGTCATGATCAGCCGGTCCAGGTCGTCTCCTCCGGGGGGCGGCGGTGCTGCCAGCGCGGCGGGCGCCCAGGAGATGGCGTCCAGCCCCTGGGCGTGGAGCACCAGGCTCTGGAAGACCTCCTCCATCTTGCCCACCTGGCGGCCCAACTTGGCCTGCAGCGTGCGGTCGCTGGCCTGCGCCGCGTTGGCCACGGCGCCGCGGGCGAACTCCAGGAAGTCGCGCACGGCCGCCCGCACCCGCTCCGCCGCCTGCCGCACGGCGGGCAGGGTGCCCTCCATGTGGGCGGGGCTCCGCCAGTTGCCCGCCACGAATGCCATCAGCAGCGACACGTTGGACTCCACGGCTTGCTGCAGCCGGGACAGGCACTCCATGGCCTGGTCCAGGTCCAGGACCAGGGGCTGTGAAGAGGAGGAGGAGGTTGTGGCGGAGGTGGAGTCGCGGACGGGGACCGTGTCCAGTGAGGAAGACGAGTGGTTGCTACGTGTGCTGCCTGTGCTGGTGGCCGAGAGGCGCTTGAAGGAGGCCAGGTCCTCGCTGGTGGACTGGGCGTCACGCACAACCTGAAATCACCACAGTTCAGTCCTATTATCCCAGAACAGAGCCCTGTGGCCAAATGCAAATAAATGAACTTATTTAGACTTAAAGTGGTCCTGACTGAAACACAGCAGCGGCGTTTAGTTATGAAACTGTGATATACTGGACATAGTCCGTATGCATGTGGCTTCAAATACTGCTGACTGAACACAGATTGTATATGTAAACAAAGCCTGGCTCTCCTGTTGCTCTCTCAGCTACATTTCTGCTGAGATAATAGTCTGGAAACATTGATCGCTTTAGCATTCACACGGCCACCCTGGATGGCGGATCAATCAGCGTCCATGAGGTGGCTCAGTACGATGATGTTGAAGTCAAGCGTTTTTGTTTCAAAATGGCCATAGATCTTGGTGAATTGATACAGTTGTAGCAACTGTTTGTATGTAATGAATGTGGTATAAACCAGCAGAAATTCTGATTCCCTTGATCTCAAAACCTAGCATGCAGTAATAAAATAAAATATATCAATAAATGAAATCATACTTTCACCTGTTTGTTAAACTCGTAGAATATTGGCACTTTGTTGGTACTTACAAATCCAGCAATTATTTCCAAGTACTGTATGGTGCATATTAGATCGTGTATGTTGTAAATATAAATAACTTTGTTAGCCCTGACAACATGCTGTCAATATCCTAACAGAATGTTGGTTGTGTACGACAACTGGTATTATATGAACTGTCGTACTATTGACAAATGTACGACACACACACAATGTAAGTCGCTAAAACAGTAACTGTAAAGTAATTGTAAGCAGTGTTGGGCAGTAACTAGTTACTGCCTACACTGTAATCAATAAATGCACCAATTTACATTTAAAATAGAATTTATAAGGTGATTTTAGTTTTTAGCTAACTTACTTCCGGGAACTATTTTGAGGCTCCATGATCTGCCATTGCTGTGATAAAAACAGTCCATTGAAGTGAACGGAGTAGACTTTCTCTTTACATGGCTCTGGCTACTAGTAACTAGTTACTGTAATCGTATTACTTTTCCCAGTAACTGGTAGTAACTAGTTACTTTTTCTAAAACAGTAATATTAATACAATTATTAATCCAAGTAATGCTGCATTACTGCGTTACAAGAACGAGATTTCTGGTCCTAGCAAACTTAGGGTAGGCTAATAGAACCAGCCTGTCAATCACCTGGTTTGAGAGGCTGCCATGTTTTCACTTTGACTGATTGTTGACTCCTAAGGTTCATTATTGTTCCAATAAAGAAGATTACATTCTAAAATGAGCTGGCTACACAAGTTGGCATTTTCAAAAGGGGCGGGGCTAGTGCTTGTAAAAGTAATATAGTAAAATTAATTATATTATATTATATTATAGTAACTTTTAATACCCAGTAATAAGTAACTAGTAACTTATTACTATTCCCAAGTAACTTGCCCAACACTGATTGTAAGTCCCTAGAACATCTGATAGTTAATATAAATGTGAATGACGTGTCCAGCTGCCATGCCTTCTGACGTTTACCTGCGGAGGAACGTCATACACGCATTCTCCGCCCCTGTCGTCAGCTGCCCTGTCTTCTCTCTCCCGGGGGAAGTCGTAGACGTCCTGGGCCGCGTGGCTTCCTGTCCGCAGGCTGGCCGGGATGTCGTAGATCTCCTGGGGAGGGTGGCCGAAGCCCCTGTCTCCGTGGAAGCGCTTGTCTGTCAAGACCGGGGGCGGGACGTCATACACGTCCTCGGGAATCGCCGGTTCATCGTCGTACTCGTCGCCGGGGTGATACTTGGCCGAGGTCTTGAGTTTGGCAAAGTGGGGCGGGACGTCATACGTCTGCTCTCTGATTGGCTGACCGTCAGCTACGTCTTTGCTGACTGACGGGGGAAAGTCGTACACCTGGATAAAGAAATACGAGCACACTATATTATTAACTTCATTACACGTTCATGTATTATTCAGGCTTCAGTATTGTGTACTAAATGCATGTTGGCGCTCACAAACTCTGTCGTACCGTTTGATGTGATAGGAGTGTGTGTGCATCTGCGCTGGCAGGGATGTCATAAATATCCTGGCCACTAGAGGGCCCCTTAACCACCATAGGGGGAGTGTCATACACCTAGAGAGAGTAATATGGAGAGTAAGAAATCCTGTGCATTCGCACTGTATTGCTACGTAACTGTAAACATGCAGTAAACTGTAAAACACGAAACATGCCATAATGTGCATTACGAACCATATTATTTTCATATGTATCTATGGTAAATGGACTGCATTTATCCAAAGCAGTATAGTACAGTATTTTGCCTCACATTCACCCATTAACACACACATTCATACACTGATGGTGATTGCTGCCATGCAAGGTTTGACCAACCACCAGGAGCAGTTAGGGGGGTAGGGGGTTAGGCATCTTGCTCAAGGATGCTCACACGTAGGTCAACACCGGGGTTCAAACCCAAGACCTTCCAGCTGTGAGTCCAACACCCCCCTACCTACCTATCTATATACTCATGTTAAAATACAGAGCCCTCAGTTAGAACATGGAAACATTGTCAATGCTCACATGCTTGGGAATAGACAACAACCCTCCTCTGACACTGAAATCATGCTGTTCTCTTTGTGTGTGTGTGTGTGTGTGTGTGTGTGTGTGTGTGTGTGCATGTGTGTTTGTGACCTTTGCTTTTGGACTCAGGCCAGTTAGCATAAAGAGTCTCCTGCCTCCTCCTCCTCTGTGTGTGTGTGTGTGTGTGTGTGTGTGCGTGGATGTTTATTTCACTCTCTGCACAGTGAAATAAATAGCATAATTTGTAGCCTGAAGACAGGGAAATGTTTACCAGCAAACACACACACACACACACACACGGTTAAGTTTCCCTGCTGGAATTGAATGACCTAAACTTAAAATAAACATACATTTACTATACAGAGAATAGATGTTCAACTGTTTGTCAGCTTAAACACACACACACACACACACACACTGACCTGGGTGTTGTATTGCTGGCGGGTGGGGGGGATGTCGTAGATGTCTTGGTGTCTCGGAGGCACATCGTATTCGTCCTGGTCCGACTGGACCTTGTCGTATACGTAGACCTGACCCACACGGGTAGGGACCACCACCTAGACACACACACACACACACACACAGTTTTAAAATGTTTCCAAATGACCATGTTACGCAGATGACCTAAGAGGGTCTACTGTCTGTAATGTGTGTGTGTGTGTGTGTGTGTGTGTGTGTGCGCGCGCATGTGTGCATTTGTGTGTTAGTGTGTGTCTAACATCAATGTGAGGTAAAAGCATAATAAACGTTATTACCTTACTAGTTGACTAGTCTATATTATTTTTGAAATATAAAGATGTGCAGATAATAAAGATAGCAAATCTCTCTCTCTCTCTCACACACACACACACACACACACACACACACACACACACTCTATGCAGCTATGAAAACAGAGCAGGGGTCCTGTGGTATTGTCGTGGGAACGAGGGCATCCTATTGTGTGCCTGTTTAAACTCTGTATTAATGGTCTCAGTGCAGAGTCAACTAGCCAGCCTGGGAAAACACAACAGCTGCAACCCCAGTGTACACAGTTAATGTTGCTCAGAAGACACACACACACACACACACAAGATGGGTTTGTGTGTGTCTGTCTACATGTCATGTATGTGTGTTGGGGCTGGGGACACGCATGTGAACTCATAACTATCAAAACCCATTCTCCTCTGCTCTCCAGCACAGATCAGATTATTTTCCATCCCCAGGTACGGCTGCTATCTGTACCGTTGTCATGGTGAGGCAGCGAGCATCACAGCAAGCATATTCATTTACACTTAATAGCTCAGAGATGATGTATTGACAACCGATAGTTTGCAATCTGTTATCCATTTGGATGGAATGACGATGGGTTACACGTGCCAGCGAGCACCGAAACACACACGCATATACACACGCACGCACGCACACACACACACACACACGTAAAGCTTGGGTTTCGACTGATAAGTGGTTCTGTAGATGTGGAGAAATCATTACATGGCGTGTTATTTAAACAGCTCTGTTTCCTGATTAATGATGCAGCGCTCATAATGTTTGCTCAGAGAGAGAGAGAGAGAGAGAGAGAGAGAGAGAGAGAGAGAGAGAGAGGAGATGAATTATCCACCTGACAACCTGTCTCTTCAGACACATCTTACTTCCCTCTCTCTCTACCTCATCCAACCTTTCTGGCCTACTCTGAATCCGCACTATCTGTCAGTTCGGTGAGTGTTACCATTGTGTCCAAACTACTTGAAGGTGTACAGCTTGTTAATGCTGGAATGATTTCGTGAAACATAAAGTTTCGGTGCTTAAGATCGGCTTCCATCAGGGTATTCCCACATGTAGAGCAGAACTAATGTCACAATGAGACCCTCGGTTAAGATAAAGCCATGCTGGCAGTCTGGCATTGTGTTTTAATTACTGTAGAATCCAAAGTGCTGTTTGTCCACATTATTGTGTTAAGTGGCCCCCTGGTGGCCTAAAGCCACGTTTCATCTAGTTTGATGTTGATTTGCCTCTCGAAGGTTTGTGAGAAGGTGACATCATCGCATGGCAGGAATATTACCCCACACCCACACACACACACACACGCACACCCACACACACACACGCACACACGCAACATTATACCACTTGGCTGAGTGCCAGATGTGACCTCTATTTACACACACACACACACACACGCGCGTGCTCGCGCACACATCAATAACATTCATTATCAATCAAACACAGTGCACATGGACATAGAGACATAAACACTGGACATAGAGGTGTGCCTTGGTATGTGTGTGTGTGTGTGTGTGTACGTGCGTGCGTGCACGTGCGTGTGTGTGTACACGGTGCTTACAGTCTACTAAGCCATTTAATCCTTTTAGTTGATCACAGAGCAGTGGATCAATAGTGAGCACTGGTGTCACATGAACACACACACACACACACACACAATTGTGGGTTAAAAGCTGGCAGTCACCACTGTATTGATTAGTATCTCTCCTCACTCACTTAGAAGCACCATTAGTGATCTGTTTGTCAGAACGTGTGTGTGAGAGAGAACAGAAAAAGACAACGGATATGCTAGTTAGCTTATTTAAAATATAATTGTTCATTATTTTTAACGCAGTATGGAGAACATATTGGGTTTTTTGCTGAGCCAATACTGCAGATACATTTTGTGCTGGCCTACAAACAGTAGGCAACTAAGCCTTCATTCATTGCCTGTTGTCTTTCCCAAAATGTGGCCTTCAGATGGTGAACTTTAGGACCTTGAAGCCAAGTGGCCTGAACAGCCATCGCTGCGAAGACAAGGAAATGCCTTCACACACACACTTATTTATGAGGCATTTAGGGGTTTAATGACGCACAAGAATTCCTATACGCACAAATATGTGCACACACACACACGCAGCATAATAGACGGCCATCTGTGGCGCAAACGTGGACATTCACGCCTTTGTTATGTGCGTGCGATCCCAAGTCATTGTTTGACAGATGACCCCCCCCCCACAATGTTTCTCGATCCTTCCACTTCCTGTCCCCTTTCCTTGACTCAGTTTTTCTCAACTACTTCCTTTTCACTCTACGTGCCGGAACAGGGCGAAAGCGAGACCGAGAGAAGATACATGACAGAGCAAAACAGAGGTGTGTGTGCGTGTGTGTGTGCGTGTGTGTGTCATTTGAGCTACATTGAGTTTTTACAAACACGGCCTGAAGCCTCTATTAATGTGGGAGAGCTTCAAAATGACCGCGGTGGCCAGAGGGCAGAAAATAGCTGCTCCACACATCCAAGAGCGGGCGCAGAGATCCTTTGCTGTGGCACGGAGATGGCAGGGCACCGATGGGAGGGAGAAGGGAAGCTGTTTTGGGGACAGGCGTCTTTGTTTCTGGCAAGTCGGCAAATAGCCCCAATAAACACTCTACGCTGCATTCGTCAACTATTTTTCTTCTTTGTTTACCTTTGCTTTCAGAGGCGTAAAGATGGCAATGGGAAACCATTGGCTAAGAGGCACCCGTTCTTTGTTTGTCTGGTCTAATCCACCACACCTGGGCCTCTTGTACCTGATCAATACCCCTTCCCAGCCAGCAGGGGGGGGTGCATAAGAGAGGTGAGTCATTACAACATAAAGGGCCATGGTACTTTTATCTCGCAGTGAACTTGCTAATTATCTGACCATGTCTGTAGATGGGCTGGTTAAACTGGTCCTCACCAGCACGTGGTAAATAACTACAGTTATGTTGCTGCAATACTAGCAAACACAAGGAATACACAACACACTATACATGAACACAGGAATGTTAAGAAGAATGGAGACAGAGAGAAAGAGTGTTAGAGATTAAGCTGCAGTCTGTTCTGACCGTGCCTGCTGTGTAAGGCATGTGGCAGCACACACACGCGCGCACGCACACACACACACACGCACACACTCACACGCACACACACACACTCACACTCACACGCACACGGGGGTCTTAACAGATTAGTGGAAAGGGAAGCATGTCTCCAGTAGAGTCCACACACACACACACACACACACAGAGTGCAAACTGCACCCACTTGCAAACAGAATTCCAATGGCACATGTGTGTGTGTGTGTGTATGTTGGTGCTGTCTGTCTGTGTGTACGCGAGAGAGAGAGAGAGAGAGAGAGGGAGAGAGACAGCAGTGCAGGATTCATTGTGTGCACGCACACAGACATACATGCATGCACACATACACCCACACACGCACGCACGCACAGACACGCACACACACATACACACGCACGCACGCACGCACACAGACACACACACACACACACACACGCACACAGACACACACGCACGCACGCACGCACACAGACACACACGCACGCACGCACGCACACACGCACACAGACACACACGCACGCACGCTCAGACTATGTTCCGATAGGGGAAGCATATCGAGTTGATAATGTGTGTCTTTAGTTTGTTTTGGTCCGCGTGTGAACATTGAATGTGTTGCCTGAAGCTGCCACAATTGTGGGTCATTGAAATATTACGGTGGCTATAATAACACGCACGCACATGCACACACAAGCACGTGCACGTGCACACGCACAGTGTGCTGATACAACAGAGTGAAAAACAGCTGGAGGCTTTGTGATCTGCCAAATAGGGCAAACTGTTCAATGTGTGTGTGCTCGCGAACAGGTGTGTGTGTGTGTGTGTGCGCGCACGTCTCATTCTTCATCCGCTGCCACTTCCTCTATTTTCCACTCTCTCTCTCCGTCGCCCGACCATCCTCTTCGCAGATCCTTGCCTTCTCCTCTCCACTTCTCATCGCTCATTCAAGCGCTCTGAGGCATTTTCTACTCATCAGCATCTCTCTCTCTCTCTTTCTCGCTCACTCACTCACTCTCTCTCTCTATTGCTATCTTTCGATCTCTCTGTCCATCTCTTACCGTGCTGTGGAGGAAGATCATAGGGCCATACACACACACACATGCGTACACACACACACACACACACACACACACACGCACACACTACCTTCCAGCTATGAAACCAGTAGATAATGATTCTGCTATAAAAGTCAATATGGGGAAGGAG
>JAODOY010058508.1:0-17632 GCA_025399855.1 Forbesichthys papilliferus
ATATAAATAAACAGAAATGTCAATGCAAAATGCTTCTACTCACGCCTGAGATTGTATGTTATGCTATTATCATTTTAGATGCAGTCCATTTACATAGAAATTCGTAAATAGACTGCATTTATATAGCTAAAGTGCTGTACAGTATTTTGCCATTCACACACCGATGGTGATTGCTGCCATGCAAGGTGCGACCAACCACCGGGAGCAGTTGGAAGGTAGGGGGTTAGGCATCTTGTTCAAGGATGCTTACAGGTAGGTTAACACTGGGGTTCATCCTGCCCCACTTTATAAAGTACTGCCCCAAAAGCAGCGAAATGATCCGTGGTTTACCAAATCACACAGTATGACACAGCAGTCTATCAAAGCAAAAGCCAGTAAATATTGATGGACCTGCCTGTTTAAACTTGAAAGGCAGACAACCATGAGGTGTACTACAGTAGCACTCTGGGATAAAGCCAGAGTAGTTCTAGAGCTCACTCGTTTCAGTGTGCATTCTCAGTAGTGACCGTTTGAACTGTGTCTCTCAGGAACTCCTGCGGTTGTTTGGGGTTCCTTACCTGGTGGCTCCCATGGAAGCAGAGGCCCAGTGTGCTGTGCTGGACCGCACAGACCTGACCCACGGCACCATCACAGATGACTCAGACATCTGGCTTTTTGGAGGGAGACATGTGTACAAGAACTTCTTCAGCCAGAACAAATATGTGGAACACTATCAGTGCAGTGACCTGCAGAATCAGCTAGGTCAGCAAAAATTTAACTGTAGAGATGGGGCTATATTTGGCAGGTGGGGCTGTAAAAAATTACAATTAGAATAAATCCCATTATTATTACCTTTAGTTCAACAAGTAGTTAATTTGTAGATTATTTTGTATTGATTATATTCATTCTATACTAAATCTTTATTTTCAACACCTATGAGTGGGACTCCTTTTTACTGGAGTCCTTCTAGAAAATTACAAAAGAGCGTTATTCCTACCTGTGTTGGGTCTCAAGATGGAATCCTTACCATAGCAACAGCAATGTTGGTCATGGTGCCCAATGGTTATATGTGGGAGGAGTTATGCTAATGAGAAATAGGTCACGCTGATGTAATACAATGTGTAGGACGGTTGCTCAAAAATTATCTGATTCTGATCTGATATCTGATTAAACAAAATGGTTTGCAGCAAAAACTGTTTATTTCTATAGGTGTATTGTTTAATCTGTATCATTTTGTAAATGTCTGTTGAGTTGTAAAATGCACGATCATTAGTTGATCTTGTCTTTTAATGTAATATTTACTGTTTCTTACTGTGTTGTTTTATCACCGCTGCAAGACATAAGGAACAAACTCTTATCTGATTGGTTCTGCACAGGCACCAGAGCTCTGAATGCACAATAACATACTTACTTACCTTCTCTCTGCTCTCCTTCTAGGACTGGACAGGACCAAGCTGATAAACCTGGCCTACCTTCTGGGCAGTGACTACACAGAGGGCATCCCTGGTGTGGGCTACGTGACAGGAATGGAGCTCCTTAATGAGTTCCTGGGGCCAGGCTTGGAGCCACTCGTACAGTTTAGGTGTGTACCTGACTATATTATACATGTACATTTGTCTTTGTGTTTATCGGTACTTCTGCAAAAGAACTGTCAGCACAACCGTTAGCATGGACACACACACACACGTTTAGAGTATAGTTTAGACTTGCAGTGAGCCTCTGTGCTGTGGTCACACATGGTGTTAATATGTCACCTTTAACCCCCACCAGTGATTGGTGGTCAGCGGTCCAGAAAAACAAGCGCCTGGTGGCTGACCCACGGGACTCCAAGGTCAAAAGGAAACTGAGGAACCTCAAACTGAAGCCCGGCTTCCCAAACCCCGTAGTGGCACAGGCTTACCTGCATCCCGCTGTCGACCAATCAGAGAGCTCCTTCAGCTGGGGACGCCCACACCTTGACCTCATTAAGGAATATCCTTTTTTGGTTGTTGTTGTTGTTGTTGTCGTCGTCGTTGTGTTTGTGTTTTGTTGCGTCCCCTTCCTTAACCATGCGTACGTTCTGCCAGAGTCGCTTCGGGTGGAGTTTCAAGAAGACGGAGGACATGCTGCAGCCTGTGATGAAACAGCTCAGCGCTCAACAGGTAACGTCGACGCATTCTGCTGCCGTTAGTGCTGGGGCACCGGCGGCCATGTTTGACGTGTGTCCATCTGCCCGTTATCCTCCTCCTCCTCCCCCCCCCCTCCACTGCTTTGCTGCAGACACAGCTGCGCATCGATTCCTTCTTCCGGCTGGAGCAGCAGGAGAGACAGGCCATCCGCAGCCAGCGACTCCGCCGCGCCGTCACGTGCATGAAGCGGAAGGAGCAGGAGACGGAGGAGGAGCAGGAGGAGGAGGAGGCGGTGGAGCTGGTGTCTCCTTTGAAAAAACAACGGCTGGCAGGGCACAGAGCGAAGGCGGCCGAGAGCGGGTTGTCGGTGTGCGCGGGTGCCTTAGTGGGAGGAGGGTTTGTGGGGTCAGAGGTCGTCGCTCAGGCCCCTCCCAGCGTCCTGCAGAAGGGCCGTGATGCCGACCAGAGGGATGAGTTGCTCTCCCTGCCCAAAGAGAACACCCCGCAGTGTAAGGCTCCTCCACAGGGGGCAGCGCAGAGCAGCGGCAGCAGCAGCAGCTCATCTGACGAGGACAGCGTCGGGGGCCGAGAGGCTGCTATGGTAACGGCACGGTCCGCATTCGAGGGGCATCGGCGTGGCCGTGGGAGGAGAGGGCCAAGAGGGCCGAGACGGGGCAAGGGGAAAGAGCCTGAGCGGAAATAGACGATCACTGGGACCGCTTGTGTCAAACGTGGGCTCCATATCAGTGTGTTAAATGATAGATTATGCATTTCATGAACTCAGTGATGACGACGGTTGAAGTGTTCTAAATGTGTTTGGCATTACAGTACTTTGTTTAATGTTTTTCTACTTTATAGTACTTTCTAAAATTCTGTGACGTCCACCAGACAAGACTGTACGTTCAAGTGCAGTAAGCTATTTGTACAGTGTACCTACAGTTGACGGTACTGACACAGTTCGGTTAACTGACATGTTTTACTATCATGGTATTTCACAGGTGTTTGCTCATGTTCTCGTCATTCCTAGACCTCGCTTTCAGGCTCACCCAGTTTAGAGCACAGCTGTTGCTGTCTGTTAGTGGGGGGGGGGGTTTGCATTCCCACAGAGATAGATAGATATGTGAAAATAGGGCTGAGGAGGGTTGGGTAGCGTGGTCGTTGGAGCAGGGCATGTATTCATGTGTATTGAGGGGGCTGGTGGTGGTGGTGTGGTGGTGAGAATGAACTATTGGAAACCGCAGCAGACTGCTATCGAGCCTTCTGCAGTCCAAGATAAGGATTTTGGTAGATCCACAGGATCCTGTGTGAGTCTGACGTGTGTGTTCTGTGCTCTGCACTGCCTGGACACTCTTGGACATGGATACGTTGGACCCCGAAACTGGAGCAGAGGGTGAATATTTGACCTAGAAGATTTAGCATAGGACAACTAGATAGAAGCTGACGCTGTAGTTTTCTCTCTCTTCACACAATATTAAAGGACAACCTACTGTATGCTTTGTGGATCCATGCAGCTACCTGAAACGCATTCTGACATGAATTAGTAGTCACACTTTATTAATTCATCATATTAAGAATGACAGACATTACATGAACACTTATTGATTTGTGTCTGATTGTCATTCACCCCTCACATCAGCCACACGCACTTTAGTGCAAATGTGTGTTCAAAACATGACCTGTGAGCTGGTGAGGACATGTGGGGCTCTGGGAATGTTGAGATCCATTTACAATTGAATCATAAGTTATTAACACACACAAAGGCTAAATGTTATAACCACTACCTCATATACTCCATTCTGCATTTAAATCCCCTGACCTTTTACTTGTATATCTGATACTGTGTTTCAGCATAACAATTGGCATTGGCCCTGACTCCATACCATCAAAATTAGCTGGTGACTTCATAGATTACATTACAAACAAACAAACAAACTGGAGTATATGAAATAGAGAGACAATATATGATGTATTTATAGAACAAGGGTGTTCCCTGTCACTTAAAGGGATATTCTGTCTTAGATTAAGTTGTATACTGAACAACGCACTTGTTTATGCTTTTTTTTGTCATAAAATGAGAAAAATATCCAAGACTTCTTCTGTGAACACAACAGTTTAACTTCTTTCAAGTTGTGTTCACAAATATATTAAAAATAATGTTAGATAATCCATTCACCCAACAGGTGTGGCATATCAAGCTGACTGCAGGAATGTCTTCTTCAAGACATTTGTATTTTTGTTTAGTATATTTAGTTAGCTTTCGTTTTTGTTATATGGTGGCTTATATGATATAATGATCCCATGACCTATGCCTGTGTGTGTCTGGTCATCACAGAAGGCATAGCCAAGGATGCAGAGCTTGCCAAAGCCATCATGGCACGCCATTTCTGCCCTTCTCTTATCGTGAGAGAGGCCTGGGAGGGCTACATCTTTGCAGATCTACAAATACGCATCAAGGAATCCACAGACCTCTACGGAGCGGTGCTCTGGCCCTCGGTACACCTGACTTCATAATGCTTTGCTGTGGCGGCTTTCAAAATGTGGCCCAGGACCCCTCATGTTCTTGGGGGATATATGAAAATGTTCAATATAGATATTTTAAAATCACTTAAAATGTGTTATAGTCTTAATATGTGTATAATAGTGTAAATGGTTGTTTACAAAATGCATATGTGAGTTGTATGGTGAGAGAGAAATAAAAGTCCAAGCCACTTATCAAGTGTCTTTGTAAATGTGTAGATATTGTCTATTCATAATCAAGATAAAATGAATCAAGAAAGTTCTGTTAATGTTATTTTAACTCTCCCCATCAGGCATTGGTGATGTGCCATTTCCTGGACACCAACCAAGACAAATACAATGTGATGGACAAGAACGTCATTGAACTGGGTGCTGGAACTGGTCTGGTCACCATAGTAGCAAGTTTGTTAGGTAGGCTGCTAACAACAAACCAATGCTGTATTCATGTGTTTGACCATCACGTTTGCATTTTCTCTGACTGGATGCTTTTTGTATGTATCAAATGCAAAATATTACTCCAGGTGCTAAGGTCACATCTACAGATCTACCAGAGGTGCTGGGGAACCTCAAATACAATGTATTCCGTAACACCAGAGGGAACTCCAAATACACCCCAGTGGTTAGTTATTTTCCCCTTATACATGAATACATCCATGCTTAAAGGTATATTAAGTAATTCTGGGGAAATCTTGTTGATATTTTAACAAAATCAAAGCATAAACATCTCTCCCATCAATGCCATATGGGTGCTCCCTCAGAAGCTCTGCGCCACACATTGGGAAGGCTTTTCTCAGTCTAGTACATTGTGTGTGGTCTGCACCACTTTGTGTTTCTATTTACTAAGTCAGGGCGTGTAGAAGTATACATTTTTCAGTATGAATAGAGAAGGGTAAACTAGTGGTCTACAAAGAGATATTTGTTGAATTTGACAAAAATTGTATTTCCTTACATTTGCTTACAATACCTTTAAATCAGTGGTTTTCAAAGATTTTGTTTTAAACTTAAGCTTGTTTTCAAAATAAAAGTTTTTCATAGCTTTATTAATTAATATTATATTATAAATAATATACAATAGATACTACAATAATCTTATGGACACTGACACTGTAGACATACATCTTTTTGTATTGTAAAATGATTATGAATATGATTACTTAACAATAACCATTTCCAGGTCACCGAGTTTACCTGGGGCCAGCAAGTGGAGGAGCACTTCCCTCGCAACACCCATCACTTTGACTACATCCTGGCAGCAGATGTGGTCTATGCCCACCCATACCTGGACGCTCTGATGGACACCTTTGACCACCTGTGCCAGGACGGCACTCAGATTTTATGGGCCATGCGTTTTCGCCTGGACCCAGAGAACAGCTTTGTGGAGCGCTTCCAGAAACGCTTCAATATGGAGGTGCTGTATGACCTGCCCAGCCTTAGTATCAAGCTGTATCGCGCCTGGACGAAAGTCAAGGACATCACATCGACCGGGGAGGCTGCTGCCTGAACTTTACCGGCTGTGTGTATGATGGTATGGTCTACTTTGTGACAATTTAGTGTCACAGTATGTTTATTTATTTGTGATCACCTGTTATGTTTTGTAGGCGACATACATTAATCTTGAGACTTTGTTCATTAAAACATTACAACTAATTTTTTTCATTCTTAGACATGTTTACTTTATATTTCAACTGTTTAGCTATGGACCCGTACAGGCTATCAAAGCAGTTTATAAATGTGAGAACTAAATAAGAAAAATAATTGTGTTGAAATTGATACACAATATATTACTATTTTTCAGTCACACACATTTTTCAAGGAAACCCACATTTGCCAATTTCACTAATTACTCTTTTAGTATTGGCTTGATACTAAAAGACATAATTGTCTTACAGTACACATTTGGCAACTAACCAGCTCACTAACAAGATTAAGGATTCACACATATTTTGAAATGTAATCCCTCATCTTTTTCATGGTCTCAAATCCTAGAACATCTTCAGGTTTCTATTTGCTGTTTAATGTTGTCAGCTTGTCAGTGTGATGATAAAGTATATGGCAGCGTAGAGACAAGCAGATAAAGGAGTAAGAGGTTATACAGGATATGGCAGTGGTTACATGGTGAACTTGCAGTTGACAGTTGTACTATAATGTAGTATAAAGATAATAAAAACATTATATAAATAAATAAAATAGCTAATATAACATTAGTTATATAATTATTAGCACTTCCTAGTAGTAGAACAATAGTGTACATATTGAAATCATCTCAGATTTTAGACAAGCAATGTAAACCACCCCATTAAGATTCTACAATATATTCTCAATTGAAGGTGTTGACTATTACAGTAATTCCTAGGGGAAAGGCATGTAAAATGTGTTTATTTTGCCCAAATAAGGCTGCTCCACCATGACAATGAATAGGCTTATAATATCACAAATGGGAGATTACCTCACCAGTCCAGTAATTCTCAATAACAGTATGTCAAGAATTTACCAAGCAGAGAACACAGAAGCAATGTTTAAAATATAAGAAGATGGTAAGAGAGTTTAGCAAGAGCCAGATTATGGTATGTATTGACCAAACCCTATAGGAAGTGAGATTTTGGGAATCAGGGTTTATGTTTATAAGAGTCCCTTCCTTTCTTGTGCATTATAGTATGCCTGTCAGTGCTGGCCCTACCCTGTTACCTCATATCTCTGGAGAAGCAATTGAGAGCATATCATTGCAGCTAAGTGGAAGAGCGCAGCATGGATCCAAATCAGTTTTATTTTTAAATACACAAGGATGTTGACCCTGGTTTTGGCTGTAGATGTTTGGCAAGAACATGAAATGCCTTTGTCTACAACATGTCAGTATCTTCTATGCCCATTGTCAAAGGACAACATTGTACAGATTCGACACTTATTAAATATTATTAAATTGTTCCACAAAACATGTGTATGATAGTGCTATATTTCTGTGACTATCTTAAGATCAGTATCAAATCATATCAGATAGAATCAGTGACACTGTTTACAAACACTTTTATCATCTGTAACTAATATATGAGTGGGCTGGGCCAAAACCGTCAGTCCAAACACAAATCATACGTTCTCATGAGGGTTCAGTTTTCTGCAGCTATTTGTAGACTGCATGGTAAAAGGTGTGTGATTCTAACCATCAGCAACATAAAATACAGTTTTATTTGGTATATCCAGCCCATGGAGTGAAATGTAAAATCCTTTAAGCTTATAATGAATCAACAAAAGTACATGCAATATTTGGATATTACAGTGAACCTGCAGCCTGCAAATGCATCAGAGGAATACAAGATGGTTTGATAGAGCAGTGACTGTAGAAGCATTGTTGCTTGTCATCTTCATTGCCTCTCACTGTTTACCTTATCCTGTGGCTCTATTGTGTGTATTTACATGGTCTTAAGAGTATACGGCCATCTGTACAAAAATAGCCAGTGACCTTGTAATGATGACGATAGAGGGCGTGTCTACAGGGATGCTGGTCCCCTATAACCACACGGTCAGATCTCACAATGCAGTCACATTGCTCCTCAGCTGAGTCTGGGGAAATTCAACCTGCAGCAGGTAGGTCAGATTGATAGGTACAGGGTTCTAGAACCATGCTGTTCTGGCATGTTTGTAAATGATCTGTGCACTGTTCCATGACTGATGAGAGTAATTTGGTTATAAAAAAGGAATATTTGTTTAATGGGATGAAACATGGTTCTGGTTCTTCTGACTGAACATTGACGATGTGACGCTTTACTAAGAGCAGGCATGAGGTTACTGTCACTGGACGAGGGATCTGATGCAACAGAGTTCTATTAGAGGGCAGGCTCAAATGATGAGAGATTTGTTTACCCTGCTTCCCTGACCAGATTATGTTGACTGCAACATTTGAATGATGGCACTCTTTACACTGTGGGGTTCAAGAGAGGCATAACATTCCATTTAATATCTAAAAACAGAAAACAAAAATGATCAGGCACTGGTTTAAATAATAAATATGTTTCACTAAATCTAATGCAATAGTCACAAATCACAAGAGAAATAATGAGCAAATATCTACTACACAGAGACATACATAATCAAATATCAATTATAATTACAACTTTCATAGAGACGTCACATTTAGCAGAGGACAACATATTGACCATGGATGAGCCAGAGGAGGACGATGAGGAGGTGGTGATTGGAGACGGAGAACCAAACGGGGAGGCGAAGATAAAACAAAATGCAGCAGGGCCAGAAGGTAAAGACCCAGAGCTGCAGCGCGCACGCACACACACACACACCTCTGAAGGCTGTTGCTTCAAACGAATGGGGTCTAAATAATTCTGATGTGTTCAATATGAAGACGGTGAAGAAGCAGCTGCTCGGGACACTCAAGCACCCGCCTGGGCTCCATTCATCTACTACAGGGCCGGTAAAGAGGTGCATTACTATGTAGGACAGGAGATCACCATACAGGAATCCCTTGACTCCTTTGCTGGCATGATATGGCCAGCGGTGAGTAACAATTACAGCTGTCATGCTTGGTTTCAATGTCTAGACCAGTACAGACCATATACACATACTGACATGCCCTTAACGTATCGTTTCCCTCAGGCATTGACCCTTTGTCACTACTTGGAGACTCATCACAAAGAGATGAATCTTGTAGATAAGGCTGTCCTGGAGATTGGCGCAGGAACAGGGCTTGTGTCAGTTGTAGCAACACTACTTGGTGAGTTCACGGAGGACTTCAATGCCTGAACATTAGTGTCTTCAAGGAGATGACTGTACCCCATTACTAAGCCATTCTCCTCCATTGTGGTCTTCAGGTGCCTGGGTGACTGCCACAGACCTTCCAGATGTTCTGAGCAACTTGAGAACCAACCTATGTAGGAACACCAGGGGGCACTGTAGGCATACACCCCAGGTGGCCGCTCTGTCCTGGGGATATGACCTAGAGGACACCTACCCTAGGTCGGTCTACCGCTATGACTATGTGCTGGCGGCAGACGTGGTTTATTATCACGACTTCCTCAAAGAGCTGCTGGCGACCATGAGGCATTTCTGCCAAGCAGGAACTACCCTGATCTGGGCCAATAAGGTCAGGTTTGAGACGGACCGGAGCTTCACCGAGAACTTCAAGACGACCTTTCACACGAGGCTCCTGCTTGAGGATGGCGACGTTAAGCTCTTCATGGCAACACGCAGGGAGGCAAGCGGCAATATGGACCTGCTTGGGGGAGCACAAGGCGAGGTTGTAGAGGAACAAAGGGAGGAAGGACAAGCAGAGGGGAAGGGAGGAGGAGAAGAGGAGGAAATGATAAATGGAGAGAGGTGCGTTGAAGAGGTTGAGGTGTGTGGACAGGTAACGAGAGAGTGTGTTGGCATGCAGCAACAGGACTGGATGAAACAAACACTGCAGTCAAACAGCCAGGGGGAAAAATGGAGGGAAGAGCATCACAACCAAAGTAACTACGACGACAAAGCAAATGTTGCTGTAGAGGTTGAAAAAGTAGCTGAAGATACACCAGATAACCAAGACATGGGTGTGAAACATGATGACGAACATGATGGTGAAGATGATTACGATGAGAAGGGAGAGGAAAGGTGCAGTCTCTCTCCTGAAGAACTTGACAATGAAGGCCAAGCAGATGACAGGGAAGATGAGACAGAGGACATCGGTGCATTGCGTTGCGGTGCAGACGAAGATGACGACTTAGGTAAGTAGATATACATATACAACACACACACACAAGCTTGAAATTCAACTAATAAAGGCTGTAATTACATAACATTTCATAAAGACTACAATAGCACACATCACAGATACCTTCTCGATAACATCCAAGCTGTTCAACACCATATGACGCATTCTTCCGCTGAAAAAGGGGATTTCTCCTCACTTCTGTATTCATTTGAATTAGAGGCATGTAGCTGTAGCTGCAACATCACAACTAATTGTAACCTACCGTGGCCCGTCATGAAAACCACAGGAGTGCATTCTGGAAACCAATACACCTAGACTGCTAGCATACAACTATTCTAAAATGTAATGGCATGAATAGTAGATTAAGAATAGCTTTTTGGTGCAGGTTCCTTTGAGTAATTACAGTTGTGTAACAAGAGGTGTCACAAGAGTTACCTTGCGGCGGACAACTTAACAGAATCTTGTTAAGTTGGTGTAAAAGTATGCATTAATTGAATGTTCTCTGTGCAGAGGAAGATGATAAGAAGCCAGCCTGGGTTCCCAACATTTTCAGCAGGAATACTAAAGATATATATTACTATGCAGGACATGAAATTAGCATTCAGGAATATATAGACTCATATGGAGCAGTGATGTGGCCAGCGGTGAGTTTTACCATACACACACAGAGAACGGAGACAAAAGAGTTCAGGAGTGTTGTGTATTAATTCATGTGTTGATTCCATGTTCCATAGGCTTTGGCTCTGTGCTCTTTCCTGGACACAAACAGGCAGAGGGTGAACCTCTTGGATAAGAAAGTTCTGGAGTTGGGTTCAGGAACCGGCCTCGTGGCCATTGTAGCCAGTCTGCTAGGTAAGTCTCAAGCAACATGTTTGTATTTTAGGTTTTTATGAAACACATTAACGCTGTAGTTAATACATTTTCACTTTGGCACAAAGTTAAGTCTGATGATTTTTCCACTGTGTTATTTTTCCTGATTTGGAACTGCACTACACGACAAACACATTCAAACAATTTTGAAATTCCAGATCAGTAAAAATGGTTTACATACTTAAATATACAATTCCATGTCTTCAGGAGCCTCAGTTACAGCAACTGACCTGCCTGGGATCTTGGGTAACTTGAGGTTTAATGTGATGAGGAACACCAAGGCACGTAGCAGGTACCCACCCAAGGTAGAAGAACTATCGTGGGGTTACAACTTCAATCGCATCTACCCTACATCCCTGTACCGCTATGATTACGTGCTAGCAGCAGATGTGGTTTATCATCACGACTTTCTGGATGAGCTTTTGGTGACCATGAAGCATTTCTGTCAACCAGGAACAACCCTGATCTGGGCCAACAAAGTCCGATTTGAGACAGATTGGACTTTCATTGAAAACTTTAGAAGGACATTTCATACTACCGTGCTGAATGATGGAGAGATTAAGATTTTCATGGCAACTTGCAAATAAGGAGATATTTTTAGTTATATTTTACATGTTATATAACAAATGTTAAAGTTGTGTTTTATCAAATATAAAGCATGTAGCCTACATAGGGGGGATTCTTTTGCTGACCAAACCTTTGACAAGGAATGCGTAAATATGATAAGAGTAGATGAAATGAGCAGTTGCACAATTATTTCCAAACTTAATGATGCAGTTTTGCAGTGTTTTATAGTAAGCTAGTTACAACTAAGATAAAATTACATATTGATAAATATAGAACTCATTTTGATAGAGTGGAAGGCTTGTAGATTACCATATTTTACCTAAATAAATAATAAGACTTGAGCAGGACCATGTACAACTTTAATTTATCCTTAAGGTTATTTCAATTTTGGACTAACAAATAGATGCCCCGATCAAACATAAAATCTTCCAAATAATTTTATTCAGTGTCATTTTCCATGTGCAAGAAGTGTTGTGGTCTGAAATGTGACTAGATTGTTTTTAACCCAACATACTGCATGGAAGGATGAAATAATAAAATGATACTAAGAACAACTTTAATCTTAACATTCTGTAAAATATTGGCATTTACGATGTTTAATCATCCTAAATATAAATACTAAACATACAGAAATATATCAGGAGTCTTTTCCTCCCCCTCCCCCAGACACTACAGGTGACAGCAACAGATATGTGAACTCTGCTTTGTGCAGAGAATGGATGGTACAGTCCTGTGGCAAAAACTGGAGAACATGATTGCATTTTCAGTTTGAAAATGAAAACTCAAAACGTTGAGGGGAAGAATTAATAAAGTAAAACAAAAAGACAGTCTCACACACACACACACACACCAATAGGTGTAAAGTGTAATTACTATATGAAATAGCTCAGATTCTTTCAAAAAGAGGGTCACAAACCAACCCCAACCCAATAAACCATTGTGAACCTGCATGGACATTTTGGTAAGGATTTGCAAAAAACATTGGCAAGTGGCAAAAGTTCCACTCTTGAGTGAATGTTTACATGCATATTATCATTATCATTTGCCAATACACCATTATTGGCCTGCAGCACACCCTGTTTGCCAATAGTGGAATGTGTGTGCATGTAAAAATAGCCTAGTTTACAATGCTAACAATGCTGCAATGCTTTGTAGTAAGGAGACAACTTTCTGCCCAGACAAGATCCCAAGTAAGGTGTGTTTATCACCATGAACTGGCAGAATAAGTTCACTGTGCATGGCACATATTCTGCCAGTAACTGGAGGACTATATCCTTCCATTGGATTGTTTTCATAAAATATGCATAAAGTAATTCACAAACAACAAAATAATAATGACACTTGGTTAAAAATATTTCAGAAATCGAGTCTACTTTTCATATTATACAACATGCACATACTGTATGCAAACTGCTTTAAAGAGAATGATATACTTATATTGCCTTTTTATATATTTGCTGATAAGTGTATGTACATGTTGATATTGTGTACAAACGTAACCTTGAAAATTGAGGATAAATATATCCAATATCGTAAATATTTGACAAGAACTGCTCTAGCCATAGCGTCCATCCACACTGAACATAACAGTTCCTAGACTGAGTCTAGAAGACAAAACAAAGTCACTGCATAATATTTAGCAGTGAGGTGTTAGGCCTGCCGTTTGGGCATCTGTAAAGATGCCTTGTGTACAGTGTTGAATCAAATCATACTGAGAATATCCCTTATACCACATTTACACTAAAGGCTCCTAAGTGAATGACACAACGGAGCAACATATTATAGAAAACTGGATCCGCACGCTACAGATTCTGCTGTTTCTCAAGGACAAAGCTCATCAGAAAAGGCAAGGTACTGGATAAAAAAAAGGCACCTAAACATTGTGTGTTAAAAACAGGCCTTATTCTAACCGTGAGCCTTTTATTACTCGCAAGGCTTAACATACTGTATTGTATACTTGTTTAACATCAACACCCCCCCACACAAACTAAAAAAAAAAAAAACGTATATTACATCCTGCATTCATTATGCTGAGTCAGTTATATGGCCTCAAAATTAAAATAAAAGAAAAAGTCTTTAGAGGAGAGATTACGCTCTAGACTTTGTTTTAGCCATTACACACACACACACACACACACACACACAATACAAGGCAATTCATACAAATGGAGGCATCGACAGCTTAGTATGGGCATAAGATTTTAAAGCCTGAAGGAAACAAACTTTAGGTCACGACTACCTATCTGAACAGTTTTAAACGGGCCTTAAACAACATACCAACATTGAAAATACTGAGAAACTTTTGTTGATGGTATATTCTAGTCGATGCAACGCTACAGTAGAGATGTTTTTCATACAGATACATGTCTATCTAGTTACTATTTATCGCTGACTGAGGTAAAATATTGACCCAAGACCACCAACCTCAATTAATTGAAGCTTTTCCATTCGCAATTCAGATAAAATATTATCTGCCGTCAGGTACAACCTTACCAAACCTCAAGTGGCACACAATTGTACTACAGGTAAAAGGCATATGGCTACTATAACCATTTCCGATATAATAATCAAGAAATAGTGTTTAACCAAGATATCATAATTTGAATCGCCTCGTTCGGTTCTCAAAACACCTCTACTTGCTGTACTTGTGACCTAGTTTAGTGTTACGATGCTCAACCGACCTCCAGTGACATGTTTGTCAGGGGTTAATACACTTAAGCACAGAAGGAATTTTGTTTTAATATTGTTTTCAATTAGGATAATGTGTTTCCCTTATTTGTTTTTAGACGGTTTATTGCCCCATACCAGAGATATTAAAAACCCATGTGCGCAGTATCCTGCAGTTTCTAATCCTTAAATGTGTAAACAACTGTGTTTTCAAGAGTGGTACCAAGTACAGCCACGTTTCTCTGTTCATGCATACGTGATACGTGTCCACTTCCAAGTCCATTTCTAGAATGGTGTGTATTCTATAGGGTACATGAGAGGGATCCAGTTCTCAGTAAATGAGGCGCAGTGCATCCATCCAAGATACTGCATCAGCTGAAAATAAGTTACAGTAGATCAGTGAATGTAGTGTTTGACAGAAGAAGATTCTAAATGACTGCATTATGAAAATGATGGGCATAGTCTTTGAAGGACACATGCACTCGTACAAAGAATATTACTGTGGGAGGAAAATAAATGAATAAAATAACGAAAAACATCTCTCAAATGATAGGAGGCTGTAATTATTGTATGCACATCTAGAACTTTTCAGAGCACCTTTCTAATCGTGTTGTTGCTTTTTATGTAAACTATATTGCCAAAAGTTTTGGGACGCCTGCCGTTACATGCACCCGAAGGTTAATGACATCCCATTCTTAATCTGTAGAGTTAAATATGGACCAAGCCCAACCCCTGAAAAACAACCCTACACCATTATCCCCCACCCTCCACCAAACTTTACACAATTCAGTCAGGCAACTGCCATTCTTCTGGCAACCGCCAAACGCAGACTCGTCCATCGGATTGCCAGACAGAGAAGCGTGATTCGTCACTCCAGAGAACACGCTATAGTGTCCAGTGGTGCCGTGCTTTACACCACTGCATCCGACGCTTTGCATTACACTTGGTGATGTACGGCTTGGATTAGGGCTTTCGCGATAACCTCAAAATTGGAATCCCGCGGTGTTGCTAACCCAACCGCAGGCCGTGGCAAGCAACCGCCGGTACCGCAAAGTTTACATTTTAGCCCATCGAATATGACGTCTGATCTAGGGCGTGTGCGCTATCTAAGCACAAATTCCCCCAGCCCCATATTAGCCGGTTGTAGCCTCTTTATAATACATCCATGGTTGTAGCCTTGGGAGTGTATGTATTTACAACACTCAGACGTTATGCTTTACAGCACTTCACTACAGTTTAGTAAAGTGCTGTACTTAGTCTGGGAAGCGCATTGTGCATTGCAGACACACTCGAGTGATTCTTTTGGGACATATGTTGTCCCCTAATCTTTCGAGTTGTTAAACCTAAACTGTGCCATCACATTTTTCTGTCTACATGCTACCTAAATCAAGGCGGTGTACCGTAGGCTACGCTTGGCGTGCCATAGGCTTTTGATCTTGGCTATTTAATGCTTTATTTAATATGCTGAATTTATTAATTAACTAGTCATATTTTCCAGCTGATATTTTGGCCCATCTACCACCAACATCTGCTGGACAAAGTTACACGTGATTACCTGGTAGAAAGCATATGATGTTGCACAATTGTCTCACCACGGACTGAGATCACGTTGTCTATTAAAGACCCAGAATCACACTTTTTCGGAAGCTCTGCGCAACGAAATTGACCATTCAAAACAAAAACAGACCACGGTTTTGGGGCACCCTTAATCACCGCAAGGACATTTTCTTCACCGCGAAAGCCCTAGCTTGGATGCAGCTGCTTGGCCATGGAAACCCATTCCATGAAGCTCTCACACTGTTCTAGAGCTGTTTTGGTGGTCTGTAGCTATCGACTCTGCAGAACTTGGCGACTTTTTCTCACTGTGCGCCTCAACATGCGCTGACCCCGTCCTGATTTTATGTGGCCGAGTTTCTGTTGTTGCCAATCACTTCCACTTAGTTATAATATCACTAACAATTGACCGTGGAATATTTAGTAGTGAGGACATTTCACTAATGGACTTATTGTATATAACCAATCACAGTACCGGACTTGAATTCAGTGAGCTCCTGAGAGCGACCCATTCTTCCACAAATGTTCGTAGAAGCACCTAGGTGCTTGATTTTATACATCTATGGCCATGGAAGTGATTGGAACACCGGAATACTTTTGGCAATATAGTTTACGTATGGAACTATTGTTCATGTCAAGTCTTTCTTGCAAAATAAATTTTAATCTCAATTAGACTTATTCTGGTTAAATAAAGGTAAGAAAAAAGGTGTGTCTAAAATATATTACAGAAAATTGTCTTTTCTTACCTGAATGCAGTTTTTCATATTGTCTTTGCTCGGCTTGTCCTCCAATATCTTGGTGGCATATTTCAAGGCCCGGCCATGCATTTTATTTGCCAGAGCATGTTTGTAGGAAAAGGTCAATACCTAGGGTGAGGGGACCACAGACAACATCAGCTAGAGTTAACACCGGAAAAGGCGCTGGGTTACGCTGTACCAAAATCCTTCCCATACCTTTGAGTCTGTAAGATCGGCCCACTTCTGCACCTCCCAGAAGGTATCTGCGAGGGCTTTAGCCACAGACTGCTGGGTGTCGTCGGTGCTACTACCAACCTCTCCTTCACCCTGCTCCTCTGCTCCAGGTGCGGAGGCCGAGCTCACGGCCGCAGCCCCCTCCAGGGGAGCATCAGGCAGCAGCAGCAGGTCAGCTAGGGCACAGCCCTTCCGACACAGCGCGTCCAGCAGAGAGGATTTCTGCTTCTCCATGTCACTGCAACACAACAGGCATGGCCAGGTAAGAGGGTTTGGGAAGAACAGCCAGTCTATCTTCTGTCAGCGATTACATTAAAGCCTTCCCTCCCCACCACACACACTATGTTGATAATTTGTGCACAGTACCTCTTAATGGAGGCTGCGTCTGGGCGTGGGTCAGTCTTCATAGTGAGGTATACAGCCAGGGCTGTCTGGTCAATGTGGGAGATCACTATGTCACCTGCTGACACCACCTCCCCTAGACGTTTTACACGCTCCTGGACACACACAGTAATTAAATGAATTTATAAAACACACACTACGGATGCAGAAATGCCACTGGGCTTGACAGCTCGCTCGCTCGCTCGCACGCACACACGCACGCACACACGCACGCACACACGCACGCACGCACACACGCACACACGCACACACACACACACACACACACACACACACACACACACACACACACACACACACAC
>JAODOY010058518.1:0-30434 GCA_025399855.1 Forbesichthys papilliferus
GCAACACAATACACTTTGTGAAGTTAAGCAAATATCTGCTCATGGTCTGCTAGCTGCCCATTCTCTGTACATGCTGACAACTATAATCTAGTGTTTCTACACTGCCCTGGCTTTGTAATAAGGAACACAAAGCGGTGCAGGCCGCACAACAGTGTGTGTTACCAATGTGGGTTACACAGATTCTGAGGGAGCACCCTATGACATCGACTAGATTTCTATATTATCAATAATGTAGTTATCAGATTAATTGAAAGAATAATCGAAAAAATAATCGATAGATTAATCGACAAAAAATAATCGTTTGGTACAGCACTAGGAGATATTTGTTGAATCTGACAAAAGGTGTATTAACTTACATGTAGTTTGCAATAGCTGACTATACCTTTAAGTGGCAGACTTCACTACTACCTGTGACCTTAGCGCTGCTATAAAATAGCAAGAGTCAAATTGTGCTCATTTCCAGATCTCCAGGCAGTAGGAGTAAACATCCAGTGATCATCAGTAATGCACAACTGGACATTCATAACTATTAGTTTTTCAACCACCCTATAGGATGTACTTTTTTTTTTTTACGCACAAAGATGTAAGAAAACACATTCAATCTTAAGGTAATGATGTATACATCAAAATCCATTATAATATCAGAATCAACATGCTCAAGCACAAAACCTATAATTATACACCATTTGAGGACCTCAATGTTCATGTGAATCATCAAGTTCAGTTAAATTAATCGAGTTTTAGCCTTCAGCCACAGCAGCCATTTTGGCAAATTAATTGTTGTTATTATTCTGTCATTATGCAGCCATGTGCTATCAGTAAGGGAAACTTATAAAAAATAAAAAGCTACAAGCTAGAGCAGACAAAGTCTTGATTGGGGTAAGGGGAGGAGTGTGTATCTTTAATCTGGTTAGTCCAATAACAAAAAGTTGTTATTGCCGTCTTTCAAATCCAAGTTAAAAAAAACGTTGAGAGTTTTGTTCGAGTTCTTAACTTATTACCTACTGTGTATTTACTTTACCCTTTGTTTAGCATTTTTAGATCCTGATGTAAAGCACTTTAAATTGCTTTGAAAAGTGCAATACAAATTATTTACCCTTGGCCGTGTTTGCCAGGCACTGCTTTTATGTTTACATTATACAATGCATTGCAGTAATATGTCTTGTCAAGAAGACATCCCATGGCCAAGTACACTTGAACTATTTATTGGTTGCGCACAAATTACTTTCATAATGTCATTAAATTCTGTGCGCACTATTCAAGTTACACAACCCCATCGGAATGACAAGTAGAATGGTAGTATATGTCGGTAGGTGATGCTAACACATATCTGCATTGTATAACAATATGGTCTAATCTGAGGATTGTGAGCATGCGTGCGCATTTTAAAATTCAGGCGTGTGTGCCTTTAATCACCAGATAGAGTGGGATTGGATTTGGACTCTGTAATCAGGAAACGGGCCCAAAACTCTGCATTTTAATTGGTTCCGACTTGTCAGAGGGGGCCCAAGTGACATGCAGGCATCCAGTGGTATTTTTAGCTACACAAACCACACGAAGATGCAGAGAGTGTGAGAGAGACTCGCAGAGATAAAACAGGCCTTGTGGTCTCTCTCCTGACTACATCTGATTGCATTATGTAAAACAAACTATTCAGTGCTCAAATAGTGCAGTACAAGAACCACAAGAGCCGAGCACAGGGACTAATAGTGAAGTTGGTTGACAAAACAGCAGCAGTCACACATCAGTGTTGCCATGTGGTTATGCAGCACACATTACTGCTGCCAGGGTACTAATGTCAATCTTGCAGGATTCACAATAAACCTATTGTTCTGGAAATGCAAAAAAATAAAAAAAATAAATAACTTTCTTAGGGGTGTACTCACATTTGTTGCCAGCGGTTTAGACATTATTGGCTGTGTGTTATTTACAATTTACACTGTTCTACAAGCTGTACAATCACTACATTACAGAAAAGTGTAATTTCTTCATTGTTGTCACATGAAAAGATATGCTCACATATTTGCAAATATGTGAGGGGTGTACTCACTTTTGTGAGATACTGTATATATAATTTTTGTTTTCTTTTTTCCCACCCAATACATTTGGAATTGAAATATAGGACAACAATATAAGAATTCCGCCTTTTCTGATTGTCAGTGACGAAGCAATAATTAGCCGTTTCTGACCGGCATCCGTTTCTTACCTTTTGAAGACTGGTGGGGTTTAACTGTGTTTTGTCTATTATCTTCACAGCCACCTATGATGGGGAAGGGAAGGGAGAGAAGACAGAAAGGTCATTCATTAATTCAAAGTCTAATAAGCTTGGTGATTACAGTCTCAAGTCAGTTCCCTCAACCACATGCATCTAAAATACAATAATGAATCAGAAACATGAGGCATTTGTCTTTGTACTTCGATACGGCTAGCAAACGCAGAGTCCCCGTTTCTTATCACTTGTTTATAACACTACAAACCCATGCCTTTTTCTTTCACTATGAGATATGATGTCACATGCATGTCTTTAGAACATACTGTAATAAACAAACAAAGACTATGCGTGCACAGTAGTCCTGCCAACAGAGGAAGTTGACATGATAAATTTGCACGTTGATAAAAAAAGCAATTGTCAAGAAATTTGGATAACCGGCATTTTATAAAAGACAATTTTGGGGTGTAAATGGAAATGTCTGATATTAATATACTGTGGATAAATAAAGTCTACACACCCCTGTTAAAGTGCCTTTTTTATGAAAAAGAATGAGACGAAGATAAATCATGTCAGAACGTTTTCTACCTAATTAATATTACCTATAATGTGAACAACAATTGAAAAACAAACTGAAATCTTCGAGGGGGAAAAATTTAAAATAAAAAAAACGTACAATAACCTGGTTGCATTAAGTGTGCACACTTATAATTGGGGAAGTGGCTGTGTTCAGAATTAACCAATCACATTCAAACTCATGTTAAATAGAAGTCATTGCACACCTGCAATCATAAAGTGATTGATTAATCACAAATAAAGTTCAGCTGTTCTAGTAGGATTTGTGACATTTTCTTAGTTGCATCTCAGAGCAAAAACATGGTCCGCAGAGAGCTTCCAAATAATCAGAGGGATCTCATTGTTGAAAGATATCAGTCAGGAGAAGAGTACAAAATAATTTCCAAAGCATTAGATATACCATGGAACACAGTGAAGACGAGAAAATATGGCACAACAGAGACATTACCAAGAACTGGACGTCCCTCCAATATTGATGAAAAGACTAGAAAAAAAATGGTCAGGGAGGCTTCCAAGAGGCCTACAGCAACATTATAGGAACTGCAGGAATTAAGTACTGGCTGTGTGCTTCATGTGATAATGTCCAGGATTTTTTATTATGAATGGGCTATGGGGTAGGGTGGCAAGACTGAAGCCTTTTCTTACAAATAAAAACATCCAAACCCGGCTGAAGTTTGCAAAAACAAACACCAAGTCCCCCAAAAGCACGCCGGAAAATGTGTTATGGTCTGATGAAACCAAAGTGGAACTTTCTGGCCATAATTGCTAAATATATGTTTGGCACAAAAACAACACAGCACATCGCCCAAAGAACACCATACCCACAGTGAAGCATGGTGGTGGCAGCATCATGCTTTGGGGGCTGTTCTTCAGCTGGAACCGAGGCCTTAGTCAGGGTGGAGGGAATTATTAACAGTTCCAAATACCAGGCATTTTTGGCGCAAAACCTTCAGGCGTCCGTTAGAAAGCTGAAGTTGAAGAGGAAGTTCACCTTTCACCACAACAATGACCCAAAGCACATATAAAAATCTACAAAAGTATGGCTTTACCAGGAGAACATTAACATTTTCAAATGGCCCAGCCAGAGCACAGACCTGAATCTGAGGGGTGATCTGAAGAGGGCTGTGCACAGGCAATCTGCAAGTGTGTTCCCAAAATTACCTTTTTTTTGGTTAAAAAATCCCTGCAAGGTTGCTATAGGTCACAATCTGACAGATTTGTAGCGTTTTGCAAAAAAGAGTGGGCAAATATTGCCACGTCAAGATTTGCCATGCTAATAGACTCCTACCCAATGGTGTAATAAAATCAAAAGGTGCTTCAACAAAGTATTAGTTTAAGGGCATGCAGACTTATGCAATCAGGTAATTGTAAAGGTTTTTATTTTTGTGTTCGTTTCTCAATTGAATTGTTTACATACATACATAACATTAAAGATGGAACAAGTTCTGACATAATTTTCTTTGTTCATTTTAACAGGGGTGTGTATACTTTTTATACCCACAGTATAACCTAGGCCATATGTTGGGCAATGTGGTGAAATATACAGTGTCATCGGTGTGATCAGTCACTTGTCTACAGATTTTTCTATAACATGGCACATTGAATCAGTCAGGATTGTTTTATATGACCTGGTCAGTCTTGAGACAAAACCCCTGTGATGTAGTGGGGAGCCACATGCATATTTCATTTAGTGGATTAGGCTAGCGGAATGTAGGTATTACCAGGTAGTTATTGTAAATAAAAGTTTATTTCTAAAAGAAATACCATATGATATAGAATTACAGTGATATAAAAATTATACATTGATAAAAGGTTTGGCCATATCGCCTATTCCAACATTACACCTATGCCTATTAAATGTGAGTAAATAAATAACACTTTAAGATATGTGGTATGCGTTGTGGTTTCAACTCATTCTGATAATATTCTAAGACAAAACATTGACTATATAAATTCAAATTATTTTATTAAATCATCTATCAATCTATCATTGGCCAGCTCTGGAGACAGACAAATCAACTACTTTCTTATAATACTGAAGTTAAAATAGTTCAACATCTTTGTTACCGGCTAAGATTAATATCAACAATAAAACATACACCTTTGTTTGCAAAAGGATAATCAAAAGAACATTTTTACACTGAATGACAAAGGCACAAGTGTTTACACATGTAAACCTGAATGCTATGGTTACCAAACCACATGGTTAAAAAGTAATTATGAATCCAAAGGACTTTTGGATTATGATTCACTACTGGCATTCAGATTACCTCCCCTCTGACTGGGTAGAGTTTTTACATGTATCCATCTCAGCAATCACTAGATTCAAGAAATAACTAAATCCCCTCACTTTCTGACAGCTCAGCACCATACACAGTGTCACTATAGCCAGGAATGCTGACTGCAAAGTGCACAGTTTGCATAGGACATCCAAAAAACAAACAATGAAATACTGTGTCTTACTGTAATGCCCTGTTACAGGCCATTGCTATGTGAGTAATAATAAAACCAACAAGGAAGCATATGTTTTACACAGCATTAAGCACCCCCCCCCCCCCAGTCTGTCCATGTTTAAAACCTGTGTGGGTGGCTAGATGGGGAAAGGTAGGGGACAGTATGGCCAATGAGAGCTGTAGCAGGAGGGGTAGAGAGGAATGTGAGCCACTTAACAATTACAGACAAATCTGTGTCCCTTTAAAAGGCAGGGTAAGTAATTCTCCAGAACGCTTGCCTTCGAGCTCAAATCAAACGATATCAAACCACGGTCCTCCCCACACATCGAAGCGCATTCTGAAGCAAAGCGCAGTACTACTGCTTTGTTTTTGTTCCCATTTACAGAGCCAGGGCTGTGTAGTATGATATTTTTTTAGCACGCACAGAGAACGGTAAAATAGCAAAATGCGAGGAAGTATTTTTGGAATTTGACAAAAAGTGTATTAGATTACAATTGGCTTGCAATAGCAATTAGCTTTCAATCCCTTTAAGTCAGTGTTATTTAAGGTTTACTTTTCTGCTATAGCACCCTTATTTCCAC
Organism: Forbesichthys papilliferus; assembly: GCA_025399855.1. Classification (NCBI taxonomy): domain Eukaryota; kingdom Metazoa; phylum Chordata; class Actinopteri; order Percopsiformes; family Amblyopsidae; genus Forbesichthys; species Forbesichthys papilliferus. The sequence continues at coordinate 5,820 of JAODOY010058518.1, forward strand.
TTTGCAAACACAATGAGGTATGAGATGAGAGCAGCAACAGCCGTGACTTGTTTAGGTGATGGTGGCTCAGGCTGTTGATAGGGGGAGAGGAAAACAAAGGAATAGAATGCTGAGTCATGGGAACCGCTGACAGATTGCTGCATACTCATATGCCAGAACCAGAGGTTCCCCCAAGTTTTGCCGCACAACGGAGGCCCTTCAAAACAACTGCGGGGACATTTAAATTATTTCACTGGCACTAAATTAGCATGCTAAAAAACACTGGCATGTCTGAGACTGAGACAGATGTAAAGAGGAACGCCATAAAATGGACGTGTGGGAGGGCGTGGGAGCAAATGCAAAGATTGTGAAAGAAAACAGAATATTGCAGGGACGCGCTGTGTATAGACATGCTGTTCGCAGGTGGTGTCTATTTGTGGCCTGTTTTCAGTGGGCAGGTGCACAGACAGTTTTCACTCCCCTGCTGCCGGTGTTCTCCTGTCGCAGACTACAAACGGCGTGCGTGCGTACGTTTGTTGGGCCACCGTTTATCTATGTGCATGTGCCTGAAGGTGCCTGAGCTTGACGTCGGTCGTCCTCCGACGTCGCCCTATTCTTCCGAATGTCCTCGTTACGGAACTTAACTCAACGACGCGAGAGGACGACGCTGCGTCCACTGCTACGCCCCCAAAAATCATATGACGTGATGAATGTGTTGCACGTTTCCCCGCTAATGGATTTGCGGGTAAATAATTCAGCTCCACGGCGACAGCACGAAAACGTGGCTCACTTTTAATTATTCAGTGCACATGCCCCATATGCTCTTCCTCCTATGCATATCCCGTGAATATTTGCCCGTTTGTATTGCGTACTTGCTGGACAGAGATGAGTCAGTGCGTAACCTCCAACGAGGTGCTTTATAAAGACCCTCTGTACTCCACTGACATAATAGGGTCATGATATTGGTGTTCTGTAGGGATATATCTCAAGATTCATAAATGAGGGCTTATTATACAGTACAGTTCCAGCTTATGTAGATACAGGTGGCAGAGATTGAAGTAGAGGGCATGTGGCAAATGCCACAAGTGTGTTTGTGTGTGTGCGTATGTACAATCAAAGTCCCATACAGTAGCTTGTTTACTCAGAGGGCAGCCTGTCATTTAGAAAGGTGACTTGCGCTCCATCTCATTTACTTCTGGAACCTCTGTGGCTGCCTTGGTATTGGGCCAAACTGTCTTATGATCTGTGGAGGAAGATGTTCTAGCTAAAGGTTCTACGCTAGAGATATTGTAGCATCCATTTTAGTAACGATGTGTTCTTTCCACCTGTCCTCCCTCTGACCAGCAATGGCTGTGTGTTTTGATGAGGCAGCAAAGACTGGAATACACACATATTTAGCAATTTGTAGATCTTCTCAGACAGTAGCAAGTGGTCAATAATCCCATTTGATTGAAGGTAAAACTGGGAGGGTAAAAACATTAAGATATTTAAAAGGCAGGGTCAGTCATTTAAGAACGCTTGCTAACTTCAAGCTCAAAATCAAAATCCCTCTGCGGCGCAGTTCCACACATCGAATCGTATTGTGAACCAAAGCATATTACTACGGCTTTGTTGTGAGCGGTGTCGCCACTTTGTTTATGTTCCCATTTACGGAGCCAGGGCTGTGTAGAAGTACCATTTTTTTTTTTTCAGCGCGCACAGAACGATACGATAGCGAAATGCGAGAAGATATTATTTAGTGAATCTGACAAAGTGTATTAGCTTACAATTAGCTTGCAATAGCGGACTATACCTTTACGAATACACACTATTATTGATAGCATAGCATTTATAAGCATAGCCAACAGTTTAGATACCCTGTTTTACTCTACATCCCCAAATAACTACATTTCTGAGATGTTTTATACTTATTATTTAGCTTTACATACACATCCAATTTTCTACTATTTATTTTTTAAAGTAGTAACTGAGGAACAGACACGCAAATCTAATGTAGCAAAGCTATTCTAATTTAAAACATCTACATCATGATGTTTTGAAGTGGTTTGGAATAAACAATCATTTGTCTCACCGAAGGCAGGAAATGGAAATTTTTTTTTGTATGTACAAGATAAAGAAAGCAGAAGGAAGGTGTTCCCATGAGGGTAGTGAGGAGCCGGTAGTTAGAATGAGAAAAAAAAACAGAATGGCAGCTTCAGAACATTCAGTCTAGTCCTATATGGTCCTGCTGAGTGAGAGACAGTGAACAGATCGCAAGGCAGGTCTTTTCCCTGTGGAAATAGGAGCTTTAATTACTGACAACACAGCAGGGGTGTCCATCACACAGACAGGTCAGCAGTGCATGTATTGGTGTGGAAACAGAGAAATGGATGCTAAATATTGCTGACCTGGGCAAGAATATCATTATTTACAGTCCATCTTAAACAGTAAATCTTTTTTTCCTCCAATTCAAAGACAGGGTAGGTCAACTTGTTGGCATCCACGTTTACAGTAAGTGAGGCTACAACTGGTCAGACCACTTTCTCACTTACGCAGGCAACACTTTTCTACAAATATGTTTTAGTAATTCACAAATCTGGCCATGCCATTTGTAGGGATGATCTACCCTCAACGCCTGGCCTAACGGGCCTAACTGATTGGTCAGTGTTTAACCATTCACAGTAGCTTAACAGACGTAATAGCTGCAAAGCCTCAAATCAAAACAAAGTCCGTAGTAAAGGACTACCAAACAGTGAGCTGGTAAATTAAGCACTTAATTTCCATCCAGTGGGAACAGAGAAGACATCCTTGTCTTTAAAGAAAGCTTTTAGACTGGCTAATTGGCGCAGACAGCAGTCATCTTGGAAATATCCTGTCTGAATCTCCCTGTCATGAGGGAATGAATGCACAATGCAGGTCTAGAGGATGTATATGAAAGAATGTATAAGAAGAACATTTTGAAGCTTGGACATTAGCAATTGCCCCATGAGGTTCCGTCCCTTGTTGTTGCACACTTAACAATGGAACAATAGGATGCAAAATTGCCACAAAAGTTAAATTAGCTATTGATACTTAAACTGGCCTTGTATTCTAAAGAGATGTTTTCGACCTTACACAATGAATTCTATTCTCATTTCCAAAGCAAAGCTTTTTTTTTTTTAAGCTTTTGAGGCTTCAACATGGTGATGGTAGCTAGCTAGCTTCTATATCCAAACCCTGTGAATCACTACCATTTGTGGTGAATGAATGTTAAGCTATTTATACTAGAAAAATAAATAAATTAAGATACCAAGAAAAGGATTGTCTGTCAGGTGTAGGCTGTAACAGCTGAGCTCCGGTTAGCAAGTACTACAAAATACAAGTCATAAAATGTACATTCAACATAAAACCAACTAGATTAATTACCATTAAAACCTCGACCACAATGCATGAAGAATATCACAAAATGACATAAGCTTGTCTCACCTCTCGCCCAGTCAGGACATGTCGAGCCAGCTTCACCTTGGCAAAGTTCCCCTTGCCAATGGTCTTCAGGAGACGGTAGTTGCCAATATGGGGGTGCTCCTCGGTGGAAGTGAACGAGTTGCGGCATCGCGGTAGGCTGTGCCGGCTTGCAGACTTCGTTGGGGGAAGAGGGGGTTCGACGAAGCCGTCTACAGATGAATGCTGCAGGAGAGCCACTTGTGGAGATTAGTAACACATTGGCAGTGACCACCCCTATACCCTAACGTGATGTCTACATCCATATAGGACCTGCAGCACTAGTTTAAACACAATAGCCTGTTTTTATTTTAGCTACTAGCGCACACACATGCCAATTACAAATGATGCTGTCTCATTCTAAAGCATTCTGATACTTAAGAATGCTGCGGGCAAGGTTATGCAGTAAGGCTAGGCATGTGCCAAGGCTGGGAAATCCATGGTGCAATCAGAAATGAAACCTTAAACTGGGTTTTAGATCGAGAAAGGTGATCCTGTGTTCATTGTGTGCTGGGAAATGCAACACACACACACAGCATTTAAGTTCTGAGGCTATATCATTCTAGAAAGTTTATGGAAAAATTAAGTTTGCTCCTTTCCCTGTATGGCATCTTAAAACACTCTTTTCTCAGAGGTCTTATCATCTACTGGACAAGACTGAAGATAACAAAAATAAAAGGGATTGCATTTAAGGTGTTCTCTATGCCTGAAGCATATGTGCACAACATGCGGACTACACATCCGGTACAAGCCCCAAAGAAGAGAAACACCATCCACGCACCATTTCATGTGAATTTGAAATAGCTCGCTAGAACCATGCATGTCATTGGGAGAGAGTAACTACTGTATGTCTGCTGTCTTCTCTTCCTCTAGGACAGCTGCTGACATCACTCCAGGTCAACAATCCCATGATCCCCTGCTCCTACGTACCACACCCAACCCATAGAAAAAAGAAAAGCCCTTGGTCTTTCTTGTTAGCCAGGCTCCCCTGCTCCCCTTTCACCAGGGTAACGCTACACCTAGCTAGGGTGCGCGACCGCGCGTCATTTCCGCAGCGTAGCCTACGTCCCGATGCGGGGGGGGGGGGGTCGTCATGTGTGTGTGTAGATTGAAATAAAAGTTAAAAAAAATAATTCAAACCGCGCTCTAAAGCAGCCGGTTTCACAGATCAGACTGTGCATACCTAGCTGAGGAGTCGTATTAATTACAGTCAGCTGGTTTAGCGCCCGGCTACAGCAGACATACGATTAGAACTTATGTTTTCAGCTCCGCATTTGGGTACTAGAGGGGACTGGGATCATATGGACCATGTGCCTGCCCGCGGAGACCGCTGCGTGTCCACTAGCTAAAAGCTCCAAGTTCAGTCCCACTCCCCACATACATAACTATAGGCGCAGAGAAATAGGGTGTGGGGAAGCGGGGAAGGGAAGCGGGGAAGGGAAGGAGGGGGGGGGGGGGGCTCTGGCCATGTTGGAGCAGGCAGCTGTCTTTGCCATATCTGATGACAACTGAATGTCTGACTGGACAAGTGTGGTTTGCCTTCTTTTCATCAGCAGCTTTTATCTGATCTGTCCAACGGCCATTTCGTCCTATGGCTGCACGTGAAGGAACAAACACACACACACAGCTGGCTCGGATCCACTCACTACATTAACAGAGAGGTTGCAGGAAAGTGATTTACAGCGTTAGTACTCGATTCATCTGAAACGTAGGATTTACTCACATTAAAGTGCACATGTTTGTGCAAAACAGCTACCAAAGACCCTTCAGGAGTAATGACAGACACCTGACTGCACACACGTGCACATATATAACATGAGAAAGTGGGCAGTCCCTCTTCCGCTACGCTGAAGGCCTCTCGTCTCTGTGAATAAACAAGTTCATCAGCTTGTGGCCTTGGGACTGCCTGCGAGGCTAGCTTGCTACTGCCTGTGTTGCCGAGGGAGTTTTTTTAAGCCTAGCAGTAGTTGTATGCTCATATCTGTGATAATCAAAGCTGTTTATTAAGCTGCTAGATGGTTGGTTGGCAAATATATCAGGACGAAACAGTAGCATTTACAGATCAGACGAGCCAAAATCAACTTGAAAGTCAAAAATCTATTTGTGTATTGTGGTTATCAATGTGATAATAGATAATTCTACAACTAAATATTTCAACATTTCACACACACACACACAAAACCATTTATCTTGGTGTGAATGTATAATGGGCCCAGAGCTAGCTTTAGGCTGACTCTGGTTTATTTTCCAGGAAACACCCAGATATGTCAAATCTATTAAACGTACAGATGCATACTTTTATTCTCAAAAGAGGCGTTTGATTCTACTCCCGCTCATTGTGCGTCAGTATGAGAGCTAGACAGGAAGTGCTCTCTGGTGTGTGTGTGTGTGTGTGTGTGTGTGTGTGTGTGTGTGGGGGGGGGGGCTACTTGGGTGTGTGTACTTGGGAGGGGGTCGCTGATAAACATTCCATCACACAATGAATGAGACATTTACAAAAAGCTTCGTAATTTCTTAATAACCATCTGCATGTAGCTTATTTGCAGTTGTACCAGAAGGGTTGTATAATCCATAACAAAGAGATAGTTGTTACAATGGGCCCAATATGTGATGGATGTCACATTGCGATGCTTCCATGCGTTGCCGTCTAAAAAGTAGGGCAACATCCATCCCATCCCCCAAATATTGACGCCGTGGACTAGAAAATACCTCCATTTGCACTAATGGAGCACCGTCTAAACGTTATCAGGACAAAAAGTCTCGACTCAACCTTCATATGCAGCGCATATAGCTAATATATAGCCTACAGACGCTGACGCAGTACGTCGCGGTAAGGTCAACCTTATTGTCCAGAATCATGTAAAACGTGAAAAACCGCACCTAGCCCATTCCTTTATTCAAGCCTACCATGCCTTTATGTCCGTCACACAAGAATCAGGGTGTTCATTGGTCCAGTCCTTCTGCAACATTAGACACTAATCGCGCTGCCATTAACTTCCCTGAATCGCGAACAATATGTTCAAATCCGTTTTCAATATTCCGTTACAGTATCAAATATGATGGAAATACACGTTTATCGAATGAACCAGCCACTTACATTCTCGGTATCACGTTCGTTCACAGTCGGCAATGGCGTTCTAGTCGACATCTTGTGCTTTACAGGCCGCTCCGCGATGCAGCAGTCTGGCCAGAGCAGAGACGGTGCGATCCGATGGGAGAGCGGTGCAGCTATACCTCTCTACATCCCCGATAAACGCCGTCGTCCCGGCTGCCAACGTAAACTGCGGCCTTTATCGCCACATAGTGCGCAGAGGACCCACTAACTACAAACCAAGTTTCGCTATTGGCGGTGTACACTAAAACTCCGGTAGCAGCAGCAGTCTACAGCTACGAAAGCATTAGCAGAAGGAGAGAGAGAGGGGTAGGCCAGGAACATTTGTCGGGAACGTGCTCAGAGGAAGGAACGGGTACTGCTGCGCAGCGCAATGAGCACGGCGCAACTCCACGGGAGCGAGCAGCCAGGATAGACGGATCGATCCGTTTTTCTTTGGATCTCCCTCGCTCATAAAAATACACTACTCCCCTAGTCTACAGCGATTCTCAAGCAGTAATATGTGAATGTCACAGTCACATTTTCTACCTAGCCTGAAATCGCGCCATTCGCAAACAAGGCTGATGTCACCGAGTAATGCCCATGCCAAACAAGGCTATGTTTCAAAATTCAACACTTCCGACGGCAGCACGACAGTACATAGATAATGGTAAAACTTTTTTCTTCGGATACCAATCTCAGGGCAATATTAAGTAAGCTATTGACCTACATACTATTCATTTTAACATGTTTTTTCTTTTAAATATATATGTGCGAATTGTTTTATTATACTGACTTTAATTTTGTATATGTCGTAAACGTCCTTTCAACAGAGGCCTAGTTTACGGACAAGGCCTGCTGTAGCCATGGATGTATTCGCCTATGGCTGTAGTTCGTAAAATGAGCAGATTTCGCCATCTATTGGTTTGTATTTGTATTGCACTCCTCCATTAATCAAATAATTAGGTAGGCCTATCATACTAAGCTATGGGTTCATATTAAAGAAGTAAGGATGCACGGTCATTACTGTGTTGGTATTGTCAAACAACAAAACCGAAATACAGGTAAATAAAAAAGCGCAATCATTGACCTTTTTAGAGTTCTGATGTGTTTTCACAGGTATTCCACTAGGTGTCGCGCTTCATCTGCTATTTAGATTATTGTCGTTACAGTTATAGTTATTTAAAGAATGAAACAATTAGTGTTGCAGATAATTGGACACAAGATGAAATATTCTACTCGCAGCCACAATTTTCTGCCTCAGAAGTTATTCTTTTAATCACATGTCACACTGTCAAAAGGAACAAGCTTGATGTCCAATAGAACTGATTGTCTTATAATTCGAGGGGTAATAACCAGAGGAGGAGGTAAGTGACATTTTGGGTGAAACGGAGATGTAGATATCAAATTAAAGTTCTTGATGAGCTCTTTCTCCTGCCGAAATGGCACAAGTGAATTCTTAATCAATTTGGAGTTATTAAATAAAAACCAAAAGACTTTCACAAAGATTAAGCTAGTTGGTGATAAATGGACTTAATTGGAAAGCATGTGGTAAGGATTTTGTATATTATATTTTTATTTTATCACAATAGATTATTTATTTTAAACTGTATGTAATGCTTTGTCATCAGATGGGCCAAAGCCTTTATATGAGAAGGATGAAATGTTGATACCAAAAAGACACATTCATTTCAAAATGTTGTTTTGGCCCGCCTGTGAAGTTGTCACTTATGCCCCTCTGGTTTTCACCCCTCGAATTGTTCACACAGCTTTTTTAGTCTCTGCATTACTGTTACCATTTGGGGAGACCTGAACCTTCCACAGGTGTTTCACAAAGCAGAGTACGCCACCCATAATGCACACAACATGCATAGCTGTGAGCTATCACAATAACTGATGGATATTTGACCAAATGCCCCTACGACCATTAGGAATGTTTTTTTGCTCTATTTTAATTTATTTGAGGAATCTGTAGTTTATTTATCAGTAACAAATGACAACACTCTATGTTACGCAGCACCCCCAATTGCACCCCTTTACACACACACGCACGCACACACACCAGGTTGGGATAATATGCTGAAAAATGTATAAATAAAGATCAAATAATTCTGTAGCCAGGGAAACTGGACCCAAATGAAAAGAGATTAGATGTTTTAGCAGCAGTGAACAAACTCAATGACCAATGGGGTGTAGATTAATATATGGCTTGTAGATGAACATTTCTGGAATTCTGCATATTATCGTATTATGGAGTAGGTCCCAGCATAGCAGATAAAACTCAAAGAAATGGTAACAGCATACCAAGCCAGCTGCAAACAACCCACCCACCCACCCATCCATCCATCCATCCATCCATCCATCCATCCATCTTCTCCCGCTTATCCAGAGTTGGGTCGCGGGGGCAGCAGCTCCAGCAGGGACCCCAAACGTCCTTTTCCCAAGCCACATCAGCAAGCTGACTGGGGGATCCCGAGACATTTCCAGGCCAGTGTGGAGATATAATCTCTCCACCTATTCCTGGGTCTTCCCCGAGGCCTTCTCCCAGCTGGACGTGCCTGGAACACCTCCCTAGGGAGGCGCCCAGGGGGCATCCTTACCAGGTGCCCATACCACCTCAACTGGCTCCTTTCGACGCAAAAAAAGCACCGGGTTTACTCCGTTCCTCACGGATAGCTGAGCTTCTCACCCTATCTCTAACAATTCTGTGCTGCTAATGATGAAAGGTACACTATTATGTCTGGTTACTGTTATTTTAGTTTTGATTACAGCTTTTCTTTTAAGATCCTTGTTTGTCTTTCCAAGTGGAATGACACTCAATGAATGCATGTATCTCTCTGTATCTATGTTACAGTTTTAAGGATCTTAGTACCGCAACTGCTGTGATATTTACAGGTGTGTAGTGTTCTTGTGAGATTTACATATTGTATCTGATCCAGTTTGCTGTGGAATGTAATTGGCACCAACAATGGATTAATGCATGCATGTACATACCATACAAAATGCAATTAGACAACATGCTCTTACAAGCACCCATGAAACGGAGGCAGACATTAGCAATGGTTCAAAGACTGTGGCTGTGTAGATAACTCCAATTTGCAGGGTGGAAGGCAAGCAAACAGGAGCGAAGACATTGGAGGCTAAACCCATTACAAGGGTGCGAAGAAGGCTGACCGCTCTTTCGTGGTGGAGAAGCATCTGTCAGCGTTTGTGCTGTACCCTCCCTATGATTTCCTGACTCACTTATGCCAGTGAAAGTCAAGGTACTCAGTCCCAGTCAGTGGAAAAATGTTTGTACATGCCCTGCAGAAATCAGAACCTGCAAGACCTCAGCTTGTAGGAGAGCTAAAGGCATCTACTCCAGTGTTGAAAGGGGTGCACCCGACATGATGTGAACATTACATTACAATAACTGTATTGCAATATGACTTTAAGATATTCAATTCAATTTGGGTAATAGGTTTACATTGGTTCAGGTTGCCGGTATGTATGTGATACCAGGGGAATTTGTCTGGTCAGGGTTGAGGGCGCCGGACTGTACAGCATACCATTCGCGTACGTTGTATGTTCCTGCCTCAAAGGCTGGCAGTAATAAAATGGAAAGGGTCATCCTCTTCTCTTGCCATTCTTCCTTTTGAAAACCTGTGCACGCCTTACAAGGCACAGCTTGCTTTCTACCGTCTGCTCTGACAAGTCAATAAAACCCACTGGTATGCCGAACATTTTTGGAAAGGCGAGATAGATACGAGGCGGTGGAGGAATTTGATCAGGCGGTGAGCCAGCCTTCTGTTCATTACAGAGCCCTCTGACAAGAACACACCTCGACACGAAGAGAAAGTATTACTGACTGGCTCATTACCCCAGAACTAGACCCTCCTCCTTTGTATACTCATTAGCCTGTCTTCTTTCTTGTCATTCACACACACGCACGCGCACATGCACGTGCGTGCACACAAACACACACATCTTGATCAATTCACCCCCTTTCCCCCCAAGGGAGGGAAAGTGGAAAATATGAAAAAGTGTATCATCCAGCTTGGAAATCCAGGACAGATGTAAACTGACAAGGTGGGAGAGACGTCGATGGGAGAGCAGGGTGTTTGTGAGAGTCACAAGATTTAGTGAGAGTTGTAAAACGGTGGCTTTTCCACCTTGTTACTGTACATTATCTCACTGCGTTATGGCCCCCTGGAGGTACTAAGGAGGGGCTGTCAATGGCACATGGAATGGTCTCGGTGTGTTACACAGTGGTTAGGCTTATACGTGCATACAGTATGATACTGTATTGTCTTCCTATGACTTGGTCTGCCTCTCTCACTCAGTCGATAAATATAATGGTTCTCTCATTGCTGTATTTTCCATTGTTTAGATTCATGCATTTACTGCTCCACTAATCCTATGTGTTCAGTTAATTCATTCATGTCTGGTGGTTTTCATAGTTGTACAAGCTAACTGTAACTACTACACACACTAGCCTACTCACTACAACTTGGGGTCGCTGAAGTAATGTGCATTCATCTTTATGTGCTGTTCCGTGAAGCTTCTGCCCCACTCTGTAGCATCTGCAACTGCACGCGGTAAACACTAGCCTACACTCGACTCCCACACATCATCAAAGGCACAAACGCATTTCTTGTACCTGCTGATAATTACCATGTTTCCATATCACTCTTTCCCGTATAATTATGTCATAATTCAAAGGCTTCCCTGGCGAGCTACAAACAGTCATATATAGCCTATGTCACCTTATAACAAACTCTTCTCCGCAGAGCTGGCCTATTAATTGTCAGGATATAATTACAGTTACAACCCCCCGGAGAGTTCTTCTCGTTTAGTCAAAGTATAGGATTAGAGAGAGTAATCACACAGGTATGGACCTCCAGGATTGGCTTTTCAGCTTGACTGAAGGCCAGGTCCCTTGAAACCACATCTGTGGTCAGGCAGCAAATGTTTATGACCTGGCACGCTCAACATCCACATGCAATGACAGCACTACAGTAGAGTTCACCACAGTGACACGCGTGGAACACAAGCGTGTGCATGAAGTGGGTGGCTCTGCTAATTTAATAACTTGTTTGACTCTGGATAATTGCTGTACATGCGTGTGTGTGTGTGTGTGTGTGTGTGTGCATGTAGTGGTATCTGCCAGAATGTGTGTGTATGTGTTGACGTTTTCCTATAAATTCCCTCGTGTGGTTCTGCCACCCTTGGTGGCACTTGTGCCAACTTTTACATGTGACCTCACCTCATAATATCTTTCCGGTCTCAAATGCCATCTTATAAAGTACTCACTTCTCACCTTTTAACACACACACTCACCATTAACTCTCAAAGACCTCTCCCTAACACCCAGGCTGAAAGACCCCAGAGTGACGGCAGGTTAATTGTACAATGAGTTTGTGACGTGAAGTGTGTGTAAACGATTCCCAGTGTATTTATTTATGTAGGTATTTAAGTTATGATTTCATTCTCAGCATAACTGTGTGATGTTGATTCAAAATGTAATTAAGTTATGCAGCACTCCTTCCTATTATAATGCCAGGAAGACTTGCAGGCCTTGAGGCAGAGACTTCATAGAAGGTAACTGGGTTCGAATCCTAAAGGTATTACGTCTGTGTTGCATGTGCATCTGTCCTACATATGTGCCTGCAGTTCCCAATAAGGCCCCAGGCTTCATAATCTACAAGGATGCCCTAAAGGCTGTAGTCAGAAAAGCCACAACAAGCCACAACAATTACTTATAAACAAGTGATTACTAATTATTTTACAGTGATAGGTTACTCTTTTTTTTTTTACAGTTCACAGATGTGATAGATCAGGTTTTTTTTTTAAAGACGAGAGATTTTACATATTTTCAAAGGGCTGACATTTTGTTTTTAATTCAAGCTATTCCTTTTAATAAATTATACCCTGGCCCCAAACAAGACAACTCTGGAAAAAAATAAACACAAAAAGGGAACAGAAAACCTTTTTTTCAACCCATCTAATGTTGCACCACTAACATTTTGTAGAACATGACAGATGGTTGCTTAAAAGGATAATTATTTTCCCTGTCTTTGATCGTCAGCCAGTGACTGGGGCTTTGATGTGTTTAACTATTCCTACACTAACTGATGAAATGTCTAGCTACAGAACGAGAGATTAAGTTTAATATCTCCTCCGATGCCCTGGTGCAATATAAATCATATTCATAACCCAAAAAGATTCACGTATCCAGTTGCAGCGAGTTGTTGCAGTTCAGTTTAGTCACTGCTCAAGTTGTGCTTTCTATGGGGAAATGAATAATGCCAGGACTGCACAACAGAAATAGACACAGTGGGCTGCAGATGAGGAACAGTGACACATAATGTATCAACTTACATGTCCCAACAGTGGACAACATAAATCTCCATGCAGCAGAATGATTGAGTAACAACTTACTGTAAAAGCGCTCAACCAATTTCATGTTCTTGGTGTGTGTGTGCGTGTCTGTGTGTGTGTGTGTGCAAAAGAAAGATAGACAAATACATGTCACATGTATTTGTTCATCTTTAGGCACTCATTGGCTGAACACCTCCTTCCCCAATAGATATGTGTAAACAAGACAGATATGATGGGCTAGGGCAGAGAAGGCTACACTGCATTTATCACCATTATATTTAGATTCTTTTAATTTTTTCCATAAGTACAGACATAGAAACAGAGCTATATTATCTCTTTCACACACATTTTAGGAAGAAGCTCCCCACATATGTAGATTAAAAACAAAGAAATGTGATATACCTCTACAGAAGACATAAGCTTTGTTTGGTAGTATTTTATTCAACAATATAACGTTTGCTCTTTAGAGTACAATCAAAGATACATGTGGAAAAAAATATATGGATATATTATAAATAGAAAGGAAAAACAAAACAAAACACAAAGCCGTTTCAGTGAAAGTTAACAGTCTTGGCAGTATTTATACACATTTGTTACATTTGCTGTGTGTACTAAGGCACAATGTTCATATTTACATGCTTACTGCTAAAACCACAGAACCGTTAGCAAACATAGATGATTTCAATATGTCGTTTCAGCATGGTTTTTCAGTGTTGCATGTCTACAGTGTAAAATATTGAATTAGAAAGCCAATGCAGAGAGGAAAGGTTAAGCGGAGATTGAAAGATAGCTTTCTGCCAAGTATGTGGTAGCACTGCTTTGACTCTTGTGTATATGAGCTAGTCACAGGGTCGTGCATTCTAATCATCTCTGTCACGCAAGCTAGCTTGGTGCCAGTGTGACTTATTGACTGGGCTCAACATAAGAAAGCCCAACTGTTTCTCTGGAGAATAACTGTGGCACCAAGTAGCAAAACTGGCATTCAACATGCGCAGATCATGTGAATTGTGCCAAACTGTGCTAGATGCCATCATTTCCTGAGCATGTTCTCAAGTTAAGGACTTACTGTTATTTTGGCCACGTGGTACTATTTAGAGGGCAGCTTCAGAGAAGAGAAAATATTAATAACCTTTTATTAAGATGGCATCACACAAATGCATTAACAGCTCAATCACATCTACCAAATAGAGCTTGGAACAAGCTTTCCCTCTCTCCCCTCTCTCTCTGTCTATATCTATGTGGCTTTCAAGTGCACAATGTATGCATCAGTTACACAGGCCAACACACATTTACACGTGCAATGGACATACAGCATGTATTGTACATACACACTCACGCACGCGCACACACACCACACACACACACAAACACAAACACAACATGCCTACAGCACATATACTACTTAGGCAGAGGAGATTTGAGGTATGTATATGCCAACACTGTGGGCATCACGCCTGTTGTCACACAACAGGTTCTCACTCTCAACTCAATACGCCCATTACACTGACAAATGCCCTCCCACTAACACTTCCAGAAGGTTTTGTGGACCACTTTGGAAAAGATTACTCATGTGTATAAACATAGACGCACTCACATACGGTATATAAGGACACACAGAGCATTTGCTATAAAACAAGCTTGGACTTTAAGTTTTACACGCGTGAGGTTGCTATTACATTTGTCTTATTTGTTTGTTAAAGTAATTGTGAAAGCAAGCATCCCTGATGCAGACGTCAGGTAAAAAGCAAGGTAGGAACTGTTGGGTAGGGTAGTGAGGAGCTCATAAAAGGGCAATTGCTTCACCACAGTAAGAACGCGAGTCCACTAGGTTTCTAGGAGTGTTGGCAGCTGTATTTCCAATCGTTTTAACTCCGGAAATAACACATTCAACTAGCGAGAACAATGCTGCATCGAGACGTTTTTTCCCAAGCTTTTTCGCAGTTGACGATATTTCAACATTAACTGAGTGTATTTCTCTGTTAGTTGAAATGTCATGTTATAAACCCAAACACTAGAACCTGTTATTCCAGACCTTCTCGGCACTAGAAAAGGAAACCTAGTGGACACAAGCCTTTTAGCTTGGGCTGCGGTGTGGACATATGTGAGAAAACAGTGTTGTGACCAGTGTGCTTTGTGTTACTGAATGGAATATAAGTTAGCGCTAGCTTGCGTACGTGTGCAATATATCATCTGTAAGCGGAGCTGCAATGTGCTGTGTCAGGCTAGGCTATTCTTGGCTGATCTGGAGCTGGACCAGGCTTGTGTGCAGGGGCTAGGAGAGGCTGTGCTCAGAAGGTGTAGGGTCCCACTATGATGGTCAGCCGCAGCAGCGAGCTGGAGCGGTAGTTCATCGTCATGTGGTGAGTGATCATCTCAAGGTCCACCACAATCTCCTGGGGGCCTGTCAGAGGCTTAGTCATCACCAGCATGGCACTCACATTGCTAGAACGCTGTGAAAACATGTGATGGACTTCTTGTTACTGGGAGAAGGACACTCAAAACACACTGTACGCAGATCTAGAACTAGTACAATGTTTGTCATACACTGTTAAAAGCCCTACAAACCAACATGTGTTTTGAGTAAATGCACCTGTTAGACCTCTCCTCAGGTGTGTGGGCGTGTTCAGACCCTGATTGATTGACACCTTTCGGACTTTTGTTAGCATTGATCCTTGCATACACAGCTGCATTGTCAAGAGAAGCCATTTTAACTCGAAACACCTGGCAGCATTTCTAGCAGCAGGGTGCTTGTATGCACATAATGTATTCCGCTGCCAATATTACTGACCTCCCCATATCTGACCATGCACAACAAACCCTTTTTTATATTTCTAATACGTATGCTCCTGTCTTAGTCAAATGTTTTATGTGTCCTAGAGTGTCTTGAGAGGCGTCCTCAAATAAAATGTATTATTCATTTTATTTATTATTACATGTAACCATTTTTATTGCGCCCTTTAAAATCAATGTTGAAATCATGAGGGTGCAAAATGTACGTTGCTTACAGTTACATATTAACTTTGCATTAAAATATCATATTAATAAAACCACAATCACAACAGTATAATGTTAGCAGGTTTGAGAAATATTTTTGGACATTATAATATACAGTGTAATATAATTATTATATAATATTGTTTATTCTTTGCTAATGATTTGTGATTACTGGACTACAAACCTACCATACCAACCAGTTAAAGGTAAATTGTTAATTTAAAATAAATATTTACATTTTTTTATAGTTATAAGCTTCAGACAGACATGTTATTACATGTCTGCCTGAAGCTTATAACTATAAAAAAAGTATGCAGAATTATGCAGAATTTTCACAAGACATGTAACTTGCTGTCGTCTCACCCTGAGGAAAAACTCTCCGGCCTCATTTCCAGATTTGATCCTAAACGTGTTGTGTGTGTTGGTGTAAATGTTGGTGGCCTGAATCTGGAAGATGTCTGCTGGCACGGAGCGCTCAGATTGGATGCTCATGTACTTGTAGACGATGGACGGTGTCAGACCCTCGCACTCGTTTTGGGACCGGCAGACACAGCGACTGAAAAGAGCACGAGAGTTACAGGGGAACACACTGCACGGACCAACAAAGACACTGGAGATCTGAGTACAGACTTCTCTGAGGTCCTGATGTAAGGCTCCTGGCAGGGGTTTCTGGGAAAGCAACGGAATCCTCCGTAGTAGTTCCAGCACATTTCATCCTCACGGCAGCCATGGGTCCCCGTATCGCACTCATTTATGTCTAGTAGAGAGAGAGTGAGAGAGAGAGAGAGAGTCAGAATGACTAGCCAGAGTTCAAAGAAATAGTGCACACCGTGGAAAACACAGCAAACAGCAGTCCAGTTTTAAGGGAAGCAGTACAGACAAATACCAGGAAGCCCCTGTTGAAACATCGCAGGCCTAACTACAGCTCTTTTCCAGTGTGGCAACTCTGCCATGAAAACAGCCCCATCAAACCTGGCCTTAGACCACAGAGTAAAATCTGGCACAACACGGTCCTTCTCGCACAACACGACAGATTCATGGCTACTTCTAACGCCTGCACCTGACCTTAGAGGAAAGGAGGAGGGTGTGGGGAGAAAGGGAAAAATAACATCTTGCCCTTTGAAGGAATGCTGACGCGTTCAATAAACCCGCTTCATCATAAATTCACAGAGGTGACTTATCAGGGCATAGGAGGGCCGCTGTGTTTGCCTTGACTAACCTCTGCATTCTTTCCACAAACGAACTGGTTGAGATTCACTCTTCTATTCCATGATATATATTTGCCTAGGAAGTGGAAGAGGTTATCATAGGTGGACTGATGCATTCTTTCTGTTACTCATCTTCCAGCTTGCAGGAAGGGGAGGATGAATCAGTTAGTATATGTGCTTGGAGGCCAACAAACAACGCAAAGAAGAATAGAAAATAGTGATGTAGAATGAAAAGCGAATTAGAGCCAAGAAAGACAACAAGAAAGACAAAGGTACCTTGACACATCCTGCTGCCCTGGAGCTGGTATCCATCGGGACACTCACACGAATAGCTTCCTGGACTGTTGATGCACTGGTACTGACACATGTAGCTAGAGAAGCTACACTCATCGATGTCTATGAGGGAAACACAATGAGAATGGCGAGAACTGATGGTCACGCCCCTTAGAAATGAATGCACAGTATGCTGTGGCTATGTTATCACAGATTTGTATGTTAAACGTGTTTGTTAGGGTGACTGCGTTCACCTTGACAGGAGACAGTGTCGGGTGCAAGCTCAAAGCCCTGGTCGCACTGGCAGAGGAAAGAGCCAATCAGATTGTAGCACTGTTGCTGACAGGGACTCGATGGCAGGTCACATTCATTCTCATCTGAAACAAGATGATGTTTATCACTTGACAGGCCACGCCCTATCCGTGAGGTCACTGGCCATTTGAGAAGCATCTCATGGCGCAGGGAACACATTTGTTTTGGCCAGTGGTAGTAACAACACACACGTTTAGCGGAACGGAAATATTCTGGAACAGTATGTGGCTGTTCCAGCAATGAGACTTAAACCTTTGCCTCCAGGAAAGACAGACATTTGAAAACAGAACCATAGACCACTCAACCGCCCAACATGTAATCTGTCAGGTCTTTGGTAGGTCTGGACGCAAACGCACGACAACATTTATTTGAGCTAAGCAAGGACAAAGGCAAGCAGCAAAAGGACAATGAACGGAACTGGCCATTGGGTGAGGGGACAACGAGAGGCAGGTGTAACTAATTAACAATCAGCGCGGAACGAAACACAGAAACAGACAGAGACACAACAAAAGAGGGCAACGGCGGCAGATCATGACAGTAATCACTAGGATCCACAACATATTGGCCAACCAAACGTTATTGCCTCATTGGAGATACCTTAAAATGGACTCACCGATACAGCTTTGATTGTTGCTGGCCAGTTTGTATCCAACATTGCACCCACAATAGTACGAGCCCACCGTGTTCACGCACGTGTGCATGCAGTTGTTGGGCTGGAGACACTCGTTTTTGTCTGCGCTCGCACACACACACAAACACACACGCACACACACAGTTTATTCAACCACTAACACACAACAAACAGTGAGCGTGTGTTGTGCTCACAACACACAGCATGAATGAGATGAATCTCTCCTTTCTCCCTGCTGTACCACAGCAAGACAACAAGCGCCATACCGTATAGCAAAGGGATCGTTAAAACACAGCAGGCCAGGGGCCGTAACAGTCTCACCTGTGCACTTGTCTCCATTCCTCCAGTACCCTGGGAAACACTGGCAGGAGTACGAGCCTCTAGTGTTGTGGCAAGTCCGCTCTGGACCACAAGCATGTCTGCCCGATGCACACTCATCTATGTCTGACAAACACACACACACTGTTGAGTTTACATATAGACAGCGTCTCCCATAACATTAACATCTACTTTGCTACTGCAGGCCGAGTGGCTTTGTTTGGGTTTGTTTGTGAACCTGTGTGGTGGGGTTTTCAAGTGAGGAATGGGTCGGTTGGTGTTGTTATAGTGTTTGAAGGTTGCTCGCATCCTCCTTTCTCCATCCATCCATCCATCCCTCCATCTTCTCCCACTTATCTGGAGTCGGGTCGCGGGGGCAGCAGCGAGAAGAGCTGTGTATGTATTATTGGCAGTAAATCGGACTCGTTTCAGGCGGGGGTTGGTCTCCGCCAGGGCTGCGCTTTGTCACCAATGCTGTTAGTGATATGCATGGACAGGACATCAAGGCATAGTCGTGGTGAAGAGGGGTTGCGGTTCGGTGACCTGGGGATCTCATCACTGCTTTTTGCAGATGATGTGGTCCTGATAGCATCATCGGTCCGTGACCGGCAGCACCCACTGAATCGGTTCGCAGCCGAGTGTGAAACAGCTGGGATGAGAATTAGCACCACTAAATCTGAGGCCATGGTTCTCAGCCAGAAACCAATGAAGTGCCTATACTCCGGGTAGGGAATGAGTCCTTCCCCGAAGTGAAGGAGTTCAAGTACCTCAGGGTCTTGTTTGCGAGTGAAGGGGAGGGGGGTCCTCCTTTTTCAGGCCATAAAATAATCTTAATCTCAGATTTCCCCTTTATAGACAGACAGTATACTATAGGAGCACATGAACTGTACTGTACATATGTACAGGATATAATACTGTACATCCAGAGTGAGCGTGAGCGTGTGTGGAGGAATAGTAGGAAGGGGGTGAAAATGTGAGAGAACGGCAGCTTAACCAAAAAGTCAACTAATAAATCATGCGCTTTTTGTCCCCGACAGAAACACCTCCGCCTATTCTTTCTCTCTCTCTCACTTACATACGTACGCACGCACGCACGCACGCACACACGCACACACACACTACAACAATCAAGTAATTCTCTCCATCAGATATGAGTCGTGTTATGATAAGCAGGTGTCTGACATCAGTCTAGAAAAGATCTGAGCGTTCCTTTGACATGCACTCATGTTTAAATCCTATGACCTGTCCTCACTTATACACAAAACAGGTCCACTGTAGTGTACACAGACATGGCTTGGAGTTCATATTTGCTATTGGCTGAAGCGTCAGTCGATTGTCACCGTTACAATTTCCCCTGGTAAAGAGAATTGGGTGAAGAGTACTGAGAGAACATTGTCCTTAGTTTGTCATTTGTCATTATTGTTTAAAGGTGGACTCCTCGATTCGTGTCCAGATTATACTATGGTCAGTGGTGAGTCAGTGTTACAAAAACATTGTTTTAATTTTAAACTGTAAAAGAGTAATTCACGAGTCTCCTTTTACTGTATTTTTGTGTTGTATGTATCCAATCTAATCTAATCTAATCACACACCTGTGTGTGTAATACTGGTCCTCGAAATATCATGATGATATACGGAAACCGATGCAGTGCCTACTCCGGGTGGGGAATGAGTCCTTACCCCAAGTGAAGGAGTTTAAGTACCTCTGGGTTTTGTTCGTGAGTGAGGGACTATGGAGCAGCATTGTGACGAATAGAGACTTTAGCCGGAAGGCAAAGCTCTCGGTCTCGGTGAGAAGCTCAGCTATCCGTAAGCACCCAGGACTAGGTGGAGATATTATATCTCCACACTGGCATGGGAACGTCTCGGGATCCCCTAGTCAGAGCTTGTTCATGTGACTCAGGAAAGGGATGTTTGGGGTCCCTTGCTGGAGCTGCTGCCCCAACTCAGGATAAGCGGGAGAAGATGGATGGATAGATGGATATAACACTGCACTATCATTGTTTAATGAAATTAAAGAATGTCATCCGCACCACTAAATAATTGTTTCTAGAATTGTCCTTTTTGCAGTGAATTCTCAACAGCATATCATCAACACATGATTTAGGCAGTGCTCTGCTGTGATACAACCGTAACCACTAACTGTTTTAGCCACTACCTGTAAAAGCAACAGATTAAGCGGTTGTGTAATGTAATGAACATGAATCATCCAACCCCTTCTAAGAATCACCTCTCCCATCCCCGCTGGCCTCATAAACACATCTCAGCTCTGGTTGAATGGAGCTGGGGGACTCTTAAGAACAGCTTATAATGCTATAACACATGATCAGTTACCGCCTATAACCCCCACCACACACGCACCCATACCCCCCCCCCACCCCCCACCCCCCCCACTGGGCCCACCAGCAGTTGTACTGGGTGGTCTGACACAACCCATCATACACAGTCAGACAGCCAGTGGACATGAGTTTAACAGTGTGTCAAGACAGTCATTCCATACCACACACACAGACAAACAAACACGCACGCACACAAACACACACACACATGCACATAATTTCCAAGGTGCCAAAAAGGTGTACAAAAAAACACTATGAAAAAGTTGGATACACACATTTATATATGCTCCGAATGGAAATAAATATTGATACCACAGGAATATCTTTCAGCCATTGTTTACTTTGTCACCAACCCTTTCAAACCCTGCTAACTTAAGGAACAGATCCATGAAAGCTTGCGGGGTGGGGTTCCCTTCCTTAAATCACAGTGCAACACGTCCTGCATCCTCCTGTTATGTCCCATAAAGCCTACACAGCTGGCCAAGCACTGCACGCTGCAGACTATGCACACAAACACTGCATCAAGTGTTTCTTGTATGTTGCTATTCTTTCCGTAATTACCAGGGATGGCACGATACAATGTTTTCAGTCCCGATATAAATACCGATACCTGCACTTTGGGTATCGGCCAATAACGAGTACCGATCTGATTACAGTGTTAAATTAAGTTGTATTCCTCACTGTGCAGCATGTAAAGCATGTGCATTAATTTAATTGGATAAGCCCCAGAGATTGGTTACAACTGTTCAATTGTCACAGATACCGATCTAGCTATTTAAGTCAGTATCGGACTGATTTCCGATCTCAGTATCGTATCGGTGCCGTCCTTAGTAATTACCCACCAAGTGAGCCTTGTCTAAACGAATCCTAAATGATTACGTTTCCCGACATTTTTTATGGTAGCATTTAGCTAAACAAGTTAGGAGCGGTCACGTTTTACATGTTGTGGGAATGATGAAAGCCAGGGGAATTGGAGATGTCGAGAGAAGGAATTATGAGAAAGGGTGGAGGCCTTTTTCAGGCAAAAAATAAATATATACACCTTTCGTCATTTAAATCTAGATTTAAGGCCGTTTGTGAATATGTGATCTCAGAGTCAAAGTCCCAGCTTTTGAGAGATTAACGCTAAATGCCTTGTTGGTGGAGTAGCATTGGCGGCATCACATGTGTGCGCACACGCGAATAAGATAGCTGATGTCTATATTAATCCGAGGTCCTCATTAATCTAACATAAAACTGCCTTAAAATAAAACCTCAGCATCTAACAGAACAAGGTGGCTTTGTGTCAAGAGGGACGTGTGCGGTGGGCCTACTGATTGTGCATGGGCGTATGCACGTATGTGTGTGTTTGCGTGTGTCTGCGTGTGTGTGTGTGTGTGTGTGTGTGTGTGTGTGTGTGTGTGTGTGTGTGTGTGGGGGGGGGGACAAAAATTAGTTTGGACAGATTTCAGAAAAGTGTGTTATTTTCTCCAGATTTATACTGACATGATAGGGCTTGTTGTAATTATCACTTGAGAGCATTTAGTCTTGTTTTCACTGAACCACTGCAATGGAAAGCAGGAGCGCTTCCAAAGAACAAATGACTCCGCGAAGAGAGCTGGAGTCATCATGCTGTTGGACAGCACCTCCATTTCCCTCAGATTATTGGATAATTCAATCTTTAGGAGAGCGTGGGAGGGGGGGGGTACAGTGAGGAGGATGGATGGTACGTGGGCATCGCCCCTTTTAGAAATAAGGAAAACAACAAGCCCGACTATTGTTTCCAGTGTGGCCCTACAAGACCATTACAAATGTAATCCATTGCCGTACGTCAATTGAACTGTAAGTCTGTATAGATCGATCCTAATTAATTTCAATCCGGTTCAATGAGCCGTGTGTGTGTGTGTGTGTGTGTGTGTGTGTGCACACACTCGTTGAGTCGTGTAAACACACACACACCCACCCACCCACCTGTTGCTTGTGAAGAAGTCGATCATGTCCTGCTCCAGCTTCAACAGTGTCATGCGGTCTCGGGGGTTACTGTTGAGGGTCTCCACGATAAACCGATGCAGGTCTATGCCAGTAGAGTCGGTGTACTCCGCAGTGGGCTCTGAGCGAGCGGCAAAGGAAACCAGAGCAGATCGATAAACCTCCTCTCCGTTGCCCCCGAGAGCCCGCCAGATTGGCTTCTTATACTTAAAAAGCATCAAGGACAAGGCCACGCCTATCTTTTTCCTCCATATTTGTATCCCTATGCCGATGATATTATTGTACGCTGATATTATAACTCATCTATCCATCTGCTACTCACACATAACTAGATTTTATACTCATCTTTTTGATATTCTAAAATATGATGTGTTCACTACCACGTCACGTTGCTTATGCGTGCAGCTAAGCTGTCCACATGTGTGTTTCCTGAAGATCAAGGCCCACGTGAAATAGTGACACTCACCTTTAGCTAGTGCACTTTTCCTTAGGTCTTTGCTCTTCTCACACTCCTCCACCTTAGTGAACGTCTTCTTATCGTCATGGTAACCAGACAAGGTTTGTGCCTAAGGAGAAAAGTAATGATGGGATAAAGATGAATAGGAGATGTTGAGTGCAAGTGTGTGTGTGTGTGTGTGTGTGTGTATGTTGAGTGCACGTGTGTGTGTGTGTATGTGTATGTTTAGTGCAAGTATGTGTGTGTGTGTTGAGTGCAAGTATGTGTGTGTGTGTGTGTGTGTGTGTGTGTGTGTGTGTATGTTGAGTGCAAGTATGTGTGTGTTAGTTACCTGGCTGTCCTGGATGCAATCCTCAGATGATTCCTCACATACTGCATTGTGCCGCACCAACTTCCCTTTGGGCTGATGCAAACACACAAACACACACACACACACACACACACACACACAGAGGCACATAACAATGCATTCTCATAGTGCACATACACTTCTGTGTGAATTATTATGTTTTTCTGCTTACCTTAACTTTCTTCTTTGTTTGTGCAGAGTCACATTGTTTCTGCAGGAGGAACAAATGTATTAGAAAAGAGGCATGCCTGTGTCTGTGTGTGTGTGTGTGTGTGTGTGTGTGTGTGTGTGTCGTGGGTTAATAATGAACAATGTAACAGCACAAAGTGGCTCTCACAAGCTGCTCCGGTTTCTTGTCGTCATGGTGACCCTCCTCCGTCTCCTGATTGGTGCAGTGGGGCGCAGGGCAGCTAGCATCCCATGACTTCATGTCACAGTGTTCAGTGCGGACGTCCATGTTTCCCAGGTCCAGGTCGGTCATCCTTAAGGAGGAGCACGACATGGTTTTCCGCAGGGCAGATGTGCAATTGTGTGTAACGCACATGCTTTTGGTACGCATTGTAACCGGAGGTAATGTCAGCAAGCGATACCGTACCTATTCGGACGGTGTTTACTGTACGCGAGGCTCACAGGTGACTGATGAGGTCATATATCCCATGTTCCCACGGGGCAGGCAGAAACACAATTATCCTCACCGCTCGTCCCCTCCTTCTCTCGCTCTCTCTGCCAACGCTTTACTGGTGGATGACAACGCAGCCTGGGGAGATGACGGGGGGGGGGGGGGGGGGGGCCGGGGGGGGGGCCGGGGGGGGGGCCGGGGGCCGGGGGCCAGGGCCGGAGAGGAGGACGGGGCCGCGTCAGCCTTCCTCTTCACCTGC
>JAODOY010058518.1:30444-40776 GCA_025399855.1 Forbesichthys papilliferus
ACGGGGGGGGGGGGGCAAAAATGTTCTTCCAGAATGCACCAAAATGACAAACATATTTCCATACACCTGCATTTATGAAAATAGGCAGGCGCCCAAACACACATACAGCTATCAAATAGTGGCTAAGACCTAGGATTTTATTTTTCCCTCGCCCCGCCAAAATAAATAAATAAATAAAATAAGACGCATCGCCGTTAGCATAACTACCGCTGCAAATTACACCAAGTAGCTAATCCATGTGCGCGCGCGTTCCTGTCCCAGCATGCAGAAATACCCCCTTGGTGTGACCGCAATATAGCTTGCTGCTATATAAACGCGCCAGTGCATCTGTCACTGGTGCCACGCTAAGTGTGTATCTACAAACAGGCTGGTTGTGTATTGTTGAGGGTGTGTGTGTGCGTGTGTGTGCGTGTCCAAGAGCTTTTCTTAGAAACAGCAGCTGTGCAGCGCATCATTCAATCCACTGACGCTGATATTCCCAGAATGTCAAGATGAGACCATGATCCAACTGGTGAGAATAATATGGAGGCCAAATGCATACACAGACATCTAAAGAGAGACGTATATGCAAATTCATGACAGAAAAGAGACATGGGCATTCCAACCGGTTTAATGAAAGATAAATTGTATTTATTGTCAAGCCATTCTACTGTAATGCTGAGCTCTAGGGGACACTGATGTGTGACACATGCAAGACAGGAAACAGCAACTGTTAAGTAGAAGTAATGTTTAACAAGACAGCACCAATACCTATACCACTCAATAACAAATCGGATACAATAGCTCAAAATTTTTTGGATTTTACACGCTTTAAATGTGAGGTTTTAGGTATTGTGTAATGGTACACTTATGACAGAACAACACTCCAATATAACCAATACTAGCATCTGTCGTGTAGCACGACAGGAATTTGGAAGTGGAGCTATGCCACCTATTCAGTGTTAAGAGGACTGAGAGCTCAGAGGTCTTCATTGTTTCATTAGCACTAGTGAGGCCAAAGCCCTCGTCGACCAGTGCTTGAAACAGAAATATAATGTTTTCCCCATTTCAGGAGGACTTCTATTAATAGCCTACATGCGCATAAAATCTTATTGATAACATTATGGATTTTCTTGGAACGCTGATCCCTGCCTGAGACTATCCTCTGTGTAAATGTTTTGTCTAGAGGGCTGGTGGAGCCTTCACAGATGCTCAAGTAGGCCAGAGAGGATTGGCATACCGATTAGGACGCGTATTCTTTATATTGTAGGGCTGAAGACAAACACTCAAATTCCCTACTGGAGTGCCCTTGAGCAGGACACCACTGCTCACCGGATGTCTTTACCGACTTTGGCCTCAGACTGGTGGGTAATTGGTAGACAAACAATTCCGAATTGTTTTTGCCAGCGGCGTCGGGGGCATTGCAAAGATTTAAAAAACAGCTGTAGCCGTGCGAAAACAGGAACTTGAAACAGAAACAGGTGTTGTGAGAAAGTGATGACACAGAGCAGAGGTGTAAAAAAAAACAAGAGAACTGTCAGAGCAGACGGAGAAGAGGAGGAGGGACGATGGAGCACTCTGCGGGGGATTTAAAGGTGCACTAGGGAGGCAAGGCGCAAGAGAGAGAATGTCAGAGTGGAAGCGGCGGCGGTGTTAGTCGGCCGTGAAGAGGGGATTTGAGTAGCGCTTCCATATTTGAGCTGAGCGCTGCAGAAGCGGCAGGCTGCCTGGGGAGGAGGTGTGACACGATCATTAGCCTGTGACGGATGGTGGCGGGAGGCAGGGAGCACTAGAGTCCGCTACATCATCTAATCCATCTGCTCCGCTCTGCCTGAAGCCTGCAGCCTCAAAAGCCACTCACTCACCAACACACCTTTCTTCTTCGGCCAACAGCTGACTGTTTCAAACATGCCGACAGCTAAAAAGCTGCTTATATGGCCATTGTCAGCAAACAAATTAAAATATAGCCCGTTTCATTTTGAAAAACATTGATCCACTGATGAAAATCTATCCGCCTAGTTGCAGAATCTGTTTGTTTAACTGATTGAACGGCAACACTTTTTTTTTTAACAGCCAGAGGGCCTATATCTCATAATCATTTTAAGAGGATTATGAAGGGTCTTGAAGCAGACCTGATAAGGATTATTGCTCATTTTGCAAACATGTATTTGGGTAGCATCCCACACATCTTCCTTTTGCTATTGAACAGCGGCTTTTTATCCTCAGTGTCTGTCCGCTCAAAACAGTGGTGAGCGTGAATGGTAGACTATACACTTGAAAATGTGAGAACAAAACAATTCCTACAATAATTATAATTTACAAATCACAAAACATAGAACATAAGATATTACGTTGAGTTAAAAAAAAAACATGTAGTATTTGCCCTTTACATGTTTGTTCTCTAAAGAAAACATGGTTGGTTATAGTTTTGGCACAGAACCAAATCAAGATCTAGGTAGGAATACAAATCACTAATCATTTTTAATGCTGTCAAGTGTCTCTGACGCATCTTATGTGTGAAAATGAAACGCAGGTGCTAGTAAAAACGTAAACCCCAACCGCAGCACCTTGATGAAGGTCTCTATGGTCTCATGACCCACATAACGTACGGGCACAAATGAGAAAAACTTGTCCAGGTAGAGCAGCGGTCTTATGCGTACGAGCCGTCTTGGCTGGCCGTGTTGATTGTTGGTGGAAGCTGTGGGACTGTGTCGCATTACCTTGACTTGTGGCTGGGCTAAAACTCCGGTCAATTTTTACACTGAAATAAAGGACCTCATGCTAGCAGACTTCACCGCACTTCAACTGCACCGGCGAGCCGGGGGTGTTGCGGGGGCGTTTACGTGGAGAGCAGAAACTCGATCCTACAGACTACTATTCCTCTGTCGAAGAAAAAAAGTCATCCAGGGTTGACTTTTTATCCAGGGATTACTTTTTAGGACGAACAAGCTCGTTTAAACCGTGGATTGTCAATGCAAACATTCTGTAGGCTACATTCATCCTTCCCAAATGCGCTGCGGTGTAGCGAAAATGCTAGCTTACTGTATTAAAACACGATGAGCGAATTAAAACAGCCGCTAATACGACCAGAGTCAAGTTGGTAGGCTATAAAAAAAACCTCTAACAAAACCAGCCTGTCAGTTCAACTTCACCAGAACACGGGCGACGTCTGCCATCATGCTTACCCATCCAATTACATCATCGTCGTGAACCTGCGGACACGCCGCGGAGGACACGTACCTCTCGGTTGTGAATTGACGTGTAAGCCGAGTTGAACCGTTATCTTACCTTGAGTGATGTCTTCCTCGGGGGGCTGTAGGTGACTGCGGCTGTATGTGCCGGTGTAGGGTATCGCACTGCCTTCCTTCTCCCCTCCTCTTTTTTTCTGTCAGCTAGAGGAGGTCTAGTTCTGCTCATAGACGAGAAGCGGCGCGCCCGCCCGCACACACACACACACATCGGTAGTGCACGAGAGCCAGCCCCTTCTTCGCCACCCCTCTTCCTCCTCCCCTTTCCTCCCCCCCCTCCCTCCCTCTCTAGCACCTGCTGGCTGGCTGGTGGTTTTGGCGGGTATGGTCGGCATCGCGCACGCTGGAGACTCGCTGGCGCTTGCTCGCAACCCCCCCCAAAATTGTTATGTGCACGCGCACTAGAAAATCACGCGCGCCACCCACAGTGCCCGGTTATATAAAGATGTGTTATTAGAAAGTGCACAGCAACTGCGCTTGTAGGCTGTACTGTTCTGTGTGATTGTCAGATACGGTTACACAAGGACTGCTACTGTACTCATGTAGCTACAGCGGCGTCTTTTTTTAAGGGGCTTGCGGCAAGGCGGCCAGGCTATCTTCAAAGCATGCTATCAGCTTGGTATTTAACTCAAATGTGTAGCCTCAAGTCAACGTCCGTGTGCGCGCCCTACACATGGTGTTGCAGTAAGGATGGAATATTGAGACTGAAGACTGGTGGCTCAAGTGCCACCTCAACAAGTGAGGCTCATTAATATTAACAATGACCTTATGAATATTCAATTGGAGGTTTATGAATATTTAACGCATCATTCTCAGACCATCAGTTACCTGTGACACGGTGGCTAGACAACCGATGAGCAACAGAAAGATATTTCTCTTGCTTTCACATATTGGCTATTTTAGATTTCAATGGATCTCAGTGAGAAGGAGGTGGTAGGCTATTATTTTTAGGCCTATAAATGTTTACGTCTGGATATTAACCTTCTCAAATATAAAGCATAGGAATCACAATTCAGGTACATACAGTATATTCTACATATAGCTACACAGACCAAATAAGATAGCGATTGTGGATTAGTTTTAATAGGCTATTAAGCAGATGTTAAGATACTGTTTCAGCTTTGCACATAAACCAACCAATTAACCACCAAATCGAGTTTGAAGTGCTCAAATTGGTAATGAAGTTTAGAAAGAGTTGACATGGGGAGAGGGGATATAATTCTCTTACCACCAAAGAGACACGTGACTGACAAGTCTGAAATGACTTCAGAGAATATAATGTAGGTATGTACATCATGACAGGCGTCATCAAGCTTTAAGTCAGCGCACTGTAACAGACTTATGTAGGTCTGTGGTCTCCACGTCTGTGTATAACGGAAATCGTGACAGTCTCATAGGCCTAGGCTATATGGCTTCCTTCAGAATCCCCCGCTTCTTTACTGAGAAGATTCTGAGCCTGCTGTCACTCACGGTTTAACACTATTGTGAGTCTGACAAATATTCAGAGAAAGAAGTGGTGAAGCAAAGGAATCAAACAATCTCCGCCATTAGGAAGCCTTTAGCGGGCGCCGCTGTCACCCTTCACTGGCAGACAATTTGCTGGAGTCCAACCACACAGTGTTCATTACAAAGCAAGAGAAAAACAATTTACCTTTTGAAGAACTGAAAGGTTCCATGAAGCTTTTAAGATGCATTTGCATTAAGAAGAGGAAGTCGTTTTCTGCAATAATTGACTCATAATTTAGACACATGCAATGGCTATAAGCGATAAGGGTATAAAACAATGAAAATCATTTGACAAAACAATATATGGTTTAATATAATACCCACCTCAGAAGGTTATAGGCAACACATTATTGCTCAAAGGGGGACTATGCCTATACTTTCTGAAAATAACTAGGATTCTTTACTAAAGTGGCATATAATTAAATAAATAAGGACTCTCAGAGATATCTGTATAGGCCTGAACACACACATACACACAGAGTACAAGAGGTCCATGAATGACCATACAGATTGTCTGAATAGCTGCCATGCATCACACCTGGCATGGTTCAAGTTGAGGATATCAGTAGAGGTCTGACCTTATATCTCTTCCCAGATTAATTCACCATCCCTTTTCTCCTCCCCACTCAGTCGCCCACCAACCCACCCCAGTTTGCATCTCTGTCATTATTGCTATGAAAGAAAGAAAAAGGAAAAAAGTCTCAGTAAACCAACAGCAGGCTAAGCCTAATTAAAAAATGAAAAAGAGGAATGCAGTCATAAAGCTCGATCAGCATACAAGAAAAAAAACCCATATCTAACCTATATGGTTGTTTGCTTGGGGAAGAGAATGTAAACGCATTAAGGCTTTACTTTTCTTCTGCTCATTTCCTTCATGAACTCAATCGCATCTCCCGCTCGGCAAAGTCTCCTTTCTACAGCATCTTTTCATTTTCCATCTGCACCCCACCCCCTCCCACTTTCTTTTATCGCATTGTTGACCTGGAAGCCTCCGAGCCTGTTCTCTCAGCTGTGGGCGTCATGACCATAAGCTCAGTCGCACTGCTATTTATATTTGTTCCTAATGAGGTGAGATTGCTCTCCGCCATAGCAACGGTCTCTATGGATACCCTGCACTTGGATACCAGATCCCATCCTGTTTTAAATGTCTTATTATGGGCTGCGCCTTCCCCCGGTGTATGCTAGCCTAATTATTCCTGAATTATAGCGCTTCACAATGTGAATGGTACAGAAAAAATCATGGATTTAAAGAGCGAGTTGTGAAGCTAGGCGCAACTTTAAACTACCAGGTTAAAGTTCCACTGATTATTTTCACGCAAGCAGACATCTCGCTGTATACAGCTGAAGATCTGCCACAAGCAAACCTCTGCAGGTGCTCTTGTTATCTAGTCGGAAAGACACACACACACACACACACACACACACACACACACACAATCTGTCATCTGTGTGATGTGCAGACCGATTGGTGCGCCACTGATCGGCAGAAGAAGACTAGAGAATCGGAGCGATGCGCGGATCCTGGCAGCTGAAACTCAAGATCATTAAAGCAGCTCTGTACAATCCAGGCCACGCAGGTGTCGAGACCTGGTGTTTCATTTCCTGCCACAGAGCAACAACCAATCAATAAACGGCAAAGGCAGCTCCACGGAGCTAGACAATAATGGAATTTAAGACAGCCCGGGAGAGAGCGTGCGCATGCATACACACGCACACACAAAAAAAAAAAAACGTCTATCTGCGTTTTGTGTGCGTCAGGTTTTAAAGTGAGTTAACAATGTTCCTATCTCAGCTATTCCCATCTCTCATCTGACAACGGACCCTAATAGACAGCTGTAACATGCACGTGCACGCCCACGCGCGCACACTCAAATACATAGACAGGTGTGTGGGATTATCGTGGCAGCTCTCCCCATCTAACCTCACACTCGGGACTTAAGGCTCAGATGGTGAGATGGAAGCGGGGGGGGCCTAAGGAAGGATGGAGAGAGTGGGTATGGTGAGATGGGCAATGAGATCTGGAGAGAGGGGAATCTGAGATGGAGGGAACGGGAGGGATGAAATAACTTCAGAGTCCTGCGTTCAGTAATTTACGTCGTTAATAGGAGGTGGCTTTGACCTCTGTCTGGCTGTCTGGTTGGTGTATGTGTGCACGTGAGCTCGTATCTGGCCTTTGTCCCAATAAAGCAGGTGGCAGCAATGACGTATATCCACTTCCCAGCAGCGCACACGCACACGCACACACCAAACTAACCTCTCCAATGTCAGTCCCAGTAGATTTTATCAAGCCTGAAATTCAGTTATCATATCTGCCTGGCTCACCGTCCTGCTGGCTGACATGAGTGCACGCATGCATGCAGAGAAGTACAGCCACCCCCACAACAAACATGGCACAATGGATGCGGCTTGGTTATACAACGTCTTAAAACAGAGCAGCCAACACCAAATAGGAAACACTAAAGAAAATACAAACAAACCAAACCAATAGTCTATTTGCTTCCATGCTATTTCAACTTCCCACTTTCGCTCACCCACCCACACCCCCACCGTGGGTACAATTCAACAGCTACAGCGAGGCCCCCCCACGCTGGTTATCTGGCAACACAAACATTTCACCGTGAAGGAATACTGCAGTCAGGTTCCCTGTTCACAATCTCTTTCTGCTTTCCACCTACACATACAGAGAGGAAGGGCGAGGGGGGGTTAAGAGCGCTCGGGAAAGAAATAGCAACCTGAATAGGTGGGAGGGAGAGAGGGAGAGGGAAAGAGGGAGGGAGAAAGGGAGGCGGGGGCAATGAGATCCTCTTGTTATAGTAACTGCGTCTCTATACCTTGTCAATCAGAGCTATTTTGAGCAGCTCTCTAATAAACGAAAGGTGGTGAGGCCACACCGCACACACATGCAGGGAGGTCAGTGGCTCACAAAAGTTATGTTTTATGAACAAACATTTATCCTATTCCGCATCTGCGTCAGCGATGATGCTCTGGATTAACGTTGAAGCGACTGAAACATGGAATTGCGTTGATGCAATGCTTCCTTATGATCAATTACGACAATGTATGGCTTTGCTTTTTGTGTTTTTAAAAAAAAAAACGCAGCAGGTTTTGTACAACAAACTATAGCATTGTCGTTAGCCTACGTGGTTAATTATCACAATTAATTATTTGGATTTAAAAAAATAAATAAAGAAGCATTTGCTGATATAGGGCCACAAAACAGACTGAAAAGGAGAACGTAAACAGGTTGGGCTAAGTGGGGGAGTGTAACAGCATGAGCCGCAATATGGCACAACGCTGAATCGAGCCATTATTCTGCAGGTAATTAATATCTGCGGCTACACCACTACGTTAAAATGCCTTTGTTCCATTTCAGACCAATTAAAATGTGACACTCCTCGGGTGCAAATGCGTCTTGTTAAAATTAAGGGCCCACGACATCGCGGACACCTTTGATAAACACCAACAGCAGTCCAATTGGCTTTGACAGCGCCGTTATGCAGGCAGGCAGAAAGAGAAGGAGAGAAAAAGAGAGAGAGAGAGAATTAAGATAGGAAGGTAGAGTCGGCTGTGTTTGTTCTAGGCGTCGCCTCCGACGGGAGACGGGAGCTGTAAGATCTAATTAAAAAGTGTGTAACTTCTTTTTTTCCTCTTCCCTTCTTCCCCCTCCAAACTCTCCCAACACACTGGAGACTGGCGTGATCTTATGAGACATTTATGAGCCAAGAGATGCTGAACAGCCACGACAGCTCACAGCCAACGGTTTGTGGCTCCGGACTGCAGAAACAGACGCAAGGAGGGGGGGGTGGAAGGGGGGGGAGAGAGAGAGAGAGAGAGAGAAGGCAGTGGGTGGTAGCCACGGGGAAGGTTAGGAACAATAGAAAAGCATGAGGGGAAGACAATGCAAAGCCGAGGCGAGTGCACTAAAAGGGAACTCGACGTGGTGCACATACATACATCCACATGTAGCATGGCGGTGAAAGTTGAAGGGATGGATTGGAGGTAGAGAAGACAGATGAGGCAGCGAGAAGCGAGAGGAAAATGGGGGGAGAGAGGGGGGAGTGATGGATGCAGGCGGGGAGGGGTACCAGCATTTCTCTGCCAACGTCGCCATGCATCCTCCAGACATCACACTGCGCTGCCATCTGCCTCCCGGCATCTCTCTCTCTCCCTCCCTCCCCCTCTCCAACACACACACACACACACACACACACACACACACACACACACACACACACACACACACACACACACACACACACACACGTGAAATCATTTGAGTCTCCTGACAATGAATAAATATCTGGGGATGAGATCCGTCTGTGGAGATATCACCAACAAGGAAATATGATTGGACGAGATCACGACCTCGTCGGAACATAATTTGCATGTCATCTAAATGGATCTGCCCCCTCTGACACCCGTTAGGTCAAACCGCGTCCGATTGGTGGAAGAGTGCTAGCTGGTTGAATACTGCAAAGGCCTCCAGTTAAAAAACAATTTAAAAAAAGAAAAGAAAGTTAACTGCCGCTGGCTCTGCGAGCTACATGAGTGACCCCTTCTGGACGGTTTACATATAACCACAAGGATCTGATCTAGACAGACAGAGACATGTATGATATGCAGAGAGGTATTTTTTCCTTTTTAATAACATTAGAAGTGAGAAACAAAACACACAAAGAGCATGACTGCAGCACACAAAGTGTCTTGGTTAAACACAAACGTCTTATTTATAGGTACATATATATATATATATATATTTATCTTAGAACAATTTCTCCCACTTCTATAGCTGTGTACAGCCTGTGATTGTAAAACAGAAACATACCAACCAACATTCCCTGGGTGCGAGATATCTTTCAACAGTCGTCTAACATTAGAAAACCTACCTACCGATTTCATTAAAGGTTTATACATTGTCGAAGAAACATTACAAAAATAAGAATATAGTCGATCTAGAAGCGCCAAGCGGGTTGCTTGTGTGTGAGCCTGTCAGGTTAGCGGCCACACACACACTCCCGCATCATAAAACATGCCTACAGGCCGCACCTTGTTAGGGCTGCCATTATCCCAGAATATCTGGGGGGGGGGTCTTCCAGTATCGTACAGCAGTCTGACCCAGACAAAACAAAACAGTCAGAAAATCGGTTAGAATTTAAATTAAAAGGATTAACAACACAATTAGGAAAGGAAAAGTACACACAAAACATATTAAAACTAAACAAACAACATCGTACATCTGGCTTAAGTGAAGTCTGTCCTAGCAGATGTGCAAAAGAACAGAAAAAGAGAGACGAGGAGGAGTGCTTAGGCGAGATGAAAAATGGCCGACGCATTTCAGAAACTAGAAAAAGAAGAGCGGAGGTTTGGATAACTGAAGTGCAAACCGCCTTTGAGGCCACCACCCACTTTGGGTCGATAGGGCTGCTGTTTCAAAGAGAGGAAAGGGTGATGACAGAGGGACAGAGCAGAGAAAGAATGATGGATGGAAGTGATAGTTATTGCTGGGGGGAGGAAGTTAAGATGACACACACACACAGAGAGAGAGAGAGAGAGAGAGAGAGAGAGAGAGAGAGAGAGAGAGAGAGAGAGAGAGAGAGAG